>ML785179.1:128998-153400 GCA_009831015.1 Picea engelmannii
AGGAATGAATGGCAAGGTCTGAAAAGCGGTCGGATGGGATTCAAAATAGGGTTACGAGGGATACTCAGGAGAGGCGAGTGTCTTATGGTCAAATTTTATGTATCAAATTTTTTTACTGCAATATGTGTAAAAGGGAAGAGAGCATGATGGGGCAGTTCAGCAACCAGTTTGTATATTTGCAGAATTATGGGAAAGTGGGTAAGTATGGAATAGGGAAACGGTCGGTCAAAATCATTTTCAGAATCGAGGATTGAAGATTTCGTGAATGGACCAACCCGACGACGTGCAACTGGCATTCCATGATGTTTGAAATTAACACCTAGAAGGGATAATATAACCATTCGAAAATTTTGATTTTATGCGTATCAATGGGAGAGTTCCTCAAATCCTGGTTTAGAATTAACACTTGCTAATTGCATACTTAGAAATAAGATCTTATATATAATTGCTAATTTCTAATTGCAAAAGGGCGCGGGCATAGGAAACAACGATTAGTAATTGGATATTTCTTGAACCTGCCAACTCGGCGATTCGCGAAAGAAATTCAAAGAAATGGCGAAGTATGGAAAGTGGATGGACGTGCTTGAAAATGGGGTGACAATAGTTCCACAGGAGACATGAGGACTTGACGGTCAAATTGTATGTCTCGAAAGTTTTCAGTACAAAATGTACTATATATATATAAACATTTTTTTATTATAGATAAGTGCGAAGGTCGCGAAGACGAGGGAGCGAAAGGAATGAATGACAAGGTATGAAAAGCGGTTGGACATGATTTAAAATAGGGTTACGGGGGATACTTAGGAGAGGCGAGTGTCCCATGCTCAAATTTTATGTATTATAATTTTTGACTACAAAACGTGTAAAACGAAAGAGAGCATGATGGGGCAGTTCAATCACTGATTTGTATATTTGCGGAATTCCGGGAAAGTGGCTAAGTATGGAATAGGGAAACAGTCGTTCGGACTAGTTTTCAGAATTGAGGATTGAATATTTCATGAATGGACCAACCCGACGATGCGCAAATGACATTCCACAATGTTTGAAATTAACAGTTGGAAGGGATAATATAACCATCCATAAATTTTGGTTTTATGCATATTAATGGGAGATTTCCTCAAATCCTGGTTTAGCATTAATGCTTTCTAATTGCATACTTAGAAATAAGATCTTATATATAATTGGTAATTGCTAATTGCAAAAGGGCGCGGGCACAGGAAACAATGATTAGGAATTGGATATTTCTTGAAGCCGCCAATCCGACAATTCACAAAATAAATTCGAAGAAAGGGCGAAGTATGGAAAGTGACAGACGAGCTTCAAAATGGGGTGACAATAGTTCCACAAAAGACATGAGGACCCGACGATCAAATTGTATGTCTCAAAAAATTTTAGTGAAAAATATGTACCACAAAAGAGGGCATGATAGGTAGATTGTAATACGGAAGATGGTATGATCTAAGTTTGGTTGTAAATTTGTATATCACAAAAGTCACGGTACTGTTTGCAGGTCATGGAACAATAGAAGTCCAATCTAGAGCCCACCTTATCTGTGGTCAGAGAAGTGACTGGGTATGGAATGGGGAAGCGGTCGGTCGGTGTTGCGATATAAGAGCACGAGTGAAAACGTGAACCCACAAGTCCGCCTACCCACGCAGCTAGACATTTCGAAAAAATGAATAAGTGACGAGAAAGTTAAAGTTTAGGGAAAAGAGAAACAAATATTTGGCTAAGCATAGAAAATGGAAAAGAAGGGCTAATATATTCACATCTGTAATAGATATCCCATTTCCTGGCAAGATATATACTTGGAAAGAAGTGCGAAGGTGGCGGGCATAGAAAACAATGACTAGGAATATGATCCGCGAAAGAAATTGCAAGAAATACCAGTGAAAAGTAGCCAGACGGGTTTCAAAATAGGCCGGCAAGGATTCTCGAGGAGACATGAGGCCCAGATGATTAAATTGTATTGATCGAAACTTTTGAGTGCATACTGTGTAACACAGAAGAGGGGATGATGTAAGAAAAACGACTAAGTGACGAGAAAGATAAAGTACAGGGAAAAGAGAAACGAGAATTTGGTTAAGTATAGAAGACAAAAAAGAAGGGATGATATATTCACATCTGTAACATATATTCCATTTCCTGGCAAGATCTTTTGTGCATGTTTCTGGAGAAGTTATATACTTATTGCATATACTTGGAAAGAAGTGCGGAGGTGGCAGGCACATAAAACAATGACTAGGAATTGGAAATTGTCTAAACCCGCCAACTCGACGATCCACGAAAGAGATTGCAAGAAATGGCCATGGAAAGCGGGCATATGGGCATCAAAATATGTTGACAAGGGTCTTGGAGGAGACATGAGGGCCTGACGGTCAAATTGTTTTGATCGAAAATTTTAGTGCATACTATGTAACACGAAAGAGGGCTGATGTAGGAGTCTGGAAGTCAATTTCTATATCTTCGAAGTTGGGGGGGGGGACTGTTTGCAAGTCAAGGAACACTAGAAGTGTAGTCCGCATGTCCAGGAATTCACAAGCGAAAAAATTCGTGTAAGTATGGAACTAGAGGTGCAAAAGAGATTCCAATAAATGGAGAAATATGGAAAGCAGACATAGGGGCTTCAAAACGAGGTGACAATAGGTCCCCAGGAGACGTGAGGACTCGAAGGTCAAATTGTAGGTCTCAAAAATTTCATGTGAAACATGTGTATCATGGAAGAGGGTATGATGTGGGAGTGCGAGATATTCAGATCTCGCTATAGATATTGCACATGGATAATATTGTTCGGTCCAAAAATGATATCAAATTGTTTGAGGTAAAGGTCGATGCGTGCTGCTCTATGGATCCTTGTGGGATCTTTCTTGCGGCCTGTTTGGAGTTTACTTGGTTCTTGGTTGTATGATTCATCTGTCAATTTGTATATCGTGGAACTACGAGTGTTGTTTGTAGGACACGAAACAATAGAATTGCAATTTTTTAGCCAGCCAGCCCGCAAGTCCGTCTGTCAATTTGTATAGCGCGGAACTCTGGGTGTTGTTTGTAGGAAACAAAATTATAGAGGACATGCGTTTCCCTTTAATATAACCTCTGTGACACAAATGTACTATGTGGCTCTTTTTAGCACTTTTCCATCCGTAAACAATCGCAATCTTGAGCCCGCCAGCCCTGGAGTCTATCTGTCAATTTGTATATTGCAGAAATCAGAGTGTTATTTTGAGGACACGAAATAACAAAAGCGCAATGTTGATCCAACTATCCCGCAAGTCCGCCTATCAATTTTTATATCACGGTACTCTGGGTGCTACTTGTAGGACACAGAACAATAGAGGCCTAATTTTGATCTTGCCAGCCCGAGAACCCGCGATCCAAAAAGTGGCTAAGTATGGAATGAGGGATTTGTACATGAGGGAACCCTTGTCAGCCTATTTTGAAACCCATGGCCGAGGTCTGGGTGTTTTTTGTAGGCGATATGACAATGAAATTTCAATATAGAGCCCGGGTGTCCGGGAATTCGCGATCTGAAAAGTGCCTAGGCATCGAATGGCTACTGGTTGGCCGGAGTCGCATTTTTGGAAAATCGACTAAGTAAAGAGAAAGAGAGAGTAGTGGGGAAAAAGAAATAACAATTTGGTCAAGTATAGAAGAGGGAAAATTAGGTCCAATATATTCAAATCTGCAATAGATATTCCATTTCCTGGCAAGATCTTTTATGTATGTTGTTGGATAAGTTGTATACATATTGCATATACTTGGAAAGAAATATGAAGGTAGCGGGCACATGAAACAACATCTAGAAATTTGAAATTTCTTGAACCCATGAACTCGACAATCCACCAAAGAGATGTCAAGAAATTGTCAAGTGTGGAAGGTGGTCGGACGGGCTTCAAAATAGGGTGATGGGTTCTCGAGGAGCCGTAAGGCCCCGAGTGTCAAATTGTATATATCAAAACATTTTGGTGCAAAATATGTAACACATAGGAGGGGATGATGTGGGAGTCCAGAAGTAAATCTGCATATCGCAGAAGCCGAAGTGCTATTTGTAGGTCACAAAACAATGGAAAGTGCAATTTAGACAAAGTGGAAGCGCTTGGTTGAAACGCATGAATCCGCCAACCCACCCAGCAAGGCATTTTCGGAAAAAAAATGATTAAGTAACCAAAAAGAGAAACTACAGGGGATAAAAGAGTGGGAAAATAGAAAAGCGGAGGGAAATTTTTGTAAGCGCAAAATGGTTTCAAACAAGCCCCATTGTTGCAAAACCATCATTTTCTAGTAATTGTCAGCAAATGCTTTGTTGAAGATTAGATTTTATTGCAACTTGTGGGTGTAAGTGTGTTCTCTATACATTCTTCCATGACTATAACATATTAACTTAAGTATCAAACTTCTTGCATTATGGATTGTTAGCATTAAAGATTAACAATTGCATGTCTAGAAACAATAACGACGATCTTGCTGCAACATTGTGATTTGGTATTGCTATGTTCTATCTTCATTACAAATATAATTGAACGTTGGTTTGAAACTGTGTGTAATTCATTTTTTGTTTGCATAAAAGCCTGATGGATCGACATTGTACATTGTCATATGATCCATTTTAGAACAAATTACCTAAGCAAATACAATATTGAAGAACTATGAGACTACCGAACCATGCCAATGAGAAGAGGCGTTAAATCCAAAAAAAAAAGCAGCAACCAAGACTCCAAGGCAATTTTTTTTAATAGCAAATCCATTAAAATAAAAAAAGAACGCTGAACATTGTACATCTATCCTTAGAAATTGGACCCAGTTCTTTGGGCCAAAACATTGAAAATATCTGCCACAAACACATGCATGGGATCTGCAACATGCAGTAGCCATCAAGATGCTCTTCAACATGCATACAAAATTGATTACCATGCCTTTTTTTTTAGGAAATCCTTGCAATTTTCTCCTCGATGGATTATCTTGTGGTAAAATTTATAGTTCTCAGAAGATTCCTATGAGGAAGAAGATGAAAAAAGTTGCACGACAAATGGAATATCCATTAACTGAAAGTTAGGACACACCAAGAAACCGCCTCCCCATAGTCGCAAACTTTAGGGACACAGGTTGCACGTGCAATTTCAGAGGCCCAAATTAGTCCATTCTCAGTGGAAGGAGATGACTAGTAGGAATATGACTTGCACCAATGGGAGTTCTGGTCCTCATTCCCTAAGATGTTAATTGCATATTTAGTGAACATGACAATAGTCCCACAATTGAATATTTTTTTGGCTTGAAATATATCTCTAGGAGCATCAACATATCATTTCCTTACAGTGAAAGACTTCCACCTAGAATGGACTAATTTGGACCTCTGGAATTCTTAATTTCGAGCTGCAAAGCGGCTATTGTGTTTAGTGTTGGTTTCTTTTCTGAGACTCCTTCATTTGGTGTTGTCAGGACCACCATCGCTGAGCCGGGAAGTTCCGCCCGTTATGGTTGATTTCAATTTATGCGCAGGAGTGGGAATAATCTTTGCATTTCCATCACCCATTGTCATATCATCGTCCGTCAGATCATCTTCTTCTGGCTCGGAATCCATGGCATCAACCTCTTCGTCAGCCATCAATGCAACTGGGCAGGTTCTCTGAGCAGGCAGGGTTGCCTTGGAATTCTTTGGCTTGAAATATATCTCTTGGTGTAGCAGGGGACCATCTCCTTTTTTGCTCCTGGGCGGAGGGAGATGAGTAGTAAGAATATGCCCTTGAATACTGGAACCTCTGGCCATCATGCCCGAAGGTGTTTATTGTATCTGGACATAACTGCTGCCACAAGTTAACGAGAATTTTCGTTTGCTCCAGACGATGTTTGAAATGAAAATTGGGGAGGGATAATATAACCCTCCGCAAATCCTGGTTTAATGCTTATCAATGGAAGATCTTCTTGAGCCTTTCGCTGATCAATGACAATCTCCAGGGTTCGTGCATAATGAACTGTTACCATTAAATCTCACTAATTGCATATTTATAAAAAAGTGCGAAGGTGGCGGTGATGATGAAGAGAGATTAAGAATTAGAGATTTCTTAAAGGCGCCAAGCGGCTGACACATGAAAGATATTGCATCATGTTTGAAATGAATACTTGGAAAGGATAATACTCTTCTCCGCAAATATTGGTTTAATTCGTAGTAATGACAAATCTTCTCTGGCCTTCTAGACATTAATGTTAATCTTAACAGTTCCTGCACGATGAACTACTAGCATTAATGCTTAATAATTGCATATCTAGAAAGAAGTACGAAGGTAGCAGGGATGGTGAAGAGCGACCAAGCATTGTACATTTCCTCCATCTGCCAACCCATGAAACAGATTCCAAGAAATGCCCAAGTATGGAAAGCTGTCGGGTGGGTTACAAAAAAAAGCATCACAAGATATAGCCAAGAGACGTGAGGGTCCGATGGTCAAATTGTATCTCAGTGACATATATTGGCCGTCAATTTGTATATCACATAATTTTCGGTGCTGTTTGTACGTAGGGGAACAATGGAAGTGCAATGTTGAGAGGGCAATCTGTATATTGCAGAACTTTGGGTGCTGTATATAAAAGCATGAGACATTCGGAAAAAGGACCAAGTAAATAGAAAGCAAAAGAAAACGAGATGAAGGGGAATTTGTTTGCTAATTTATAAATCGCGAAAGTCTAGGTGTTGTTTGCAGGCGACAGAACAATAGAAACACAATGTTGAACCCACCTATGCGGGAACCCGTGATTCAAAATTTTTGTTCAATATGAAATGGGGAAGCGGTTGATCGAGAATCTGCCAAATCCCACACCTAGAAATTTTCCGAAAAATGAGTAAGTAACCAGAAAGGGAAAATAGAGGGCAAAAACGAAAGTGGATAGCAATTTTTGGAAGCTAGAATTGTTGTAAGAAAGCCCCATTTATGGTCTTAATAGTAACTATGAAGCACATTAAACATGTTAATAGGTCCTTCAATCAAGTAATAGATACAACGAATAATGTTTATAGTTTCCAAGATCTATTTGTATAAGAGAAGCTTCCAAAAGTTATAAGAAAATCAATTTTTGGATGTTTAAGTAAATTTTTGTACTGTTAGCTTCACCGCAAGTATAACAACGATGAATTTTAATTTTAATGTCCTCTCGTTTATATGATTGTTCCATTAGACTTCACATAGTATATACTCTTTTATTTCAATTTGTTTACTAATTTGTAGATCACAAAATTCTGGGTGTTGTTTGGAGGCGGCGGAACAATGGAAACGCAATGTTGAACTCGCCTATTCGGTAACCCACCTATTTGGAAACCCGCGATCCAAAAACTTTGTACAATATGAAACGGGGAAGCAGTTGGTCGGGATGGTGATATAAAAGTAAGTGGAAATCTGAAGACGTGAATCCACCAACTTTTGCACTTAGAAATTTTCTGAAAAATGAGTAATACATACTAAATATGTACTTTTATAAAGTTTGGACATGAGATTTTATAGATCATGTATGGATCCCTCATTCCATACTTAGCCACTTTTTGGATTGCGGGTTCTCGGGCTGGCAGGCTCAAAATTGGGCCTCTATTGTTCTATGTCCTACAAATAGAACCCAGATTTCTGCGATATACAAAATGATAGGCAGACTTGCGGGCTGGCTGGCTCAAGATTGCACTTCTATTGTTCTGTGTTCTCTAAACAACACTCAGATTTCTGCGATATACAAATTGACAGATGGACTCTAGGCCTGGGGGGCTTAAGATTGCGATTGTTTGTGGATGTTGGTCCCTATCAACTATCTAACATTATCTAACAAACATTATTTTCAAATACTAAATTATTAATATTAAATATTGATATTGTACAATTTAATTACATAAAATTATTAAAGGATGTTAAATCTCTTATTTTAAGAAAAAATGAAGTAAACAAAACAAAGCTTTTTAAAATTCTATCACCGCAAGTATAACAACAACCAATTTCAATTTTAAGGGCCTCTTGTTGATATGATAGCTCCATTAGACTTCGCACAATATATATTCGTTTATTTCAAATTATTTCAGGAGATTAATTTTACCAAGTTCATCGATCAAGGAAAAGTGATAAAACGAGCCACATATTACATTCGCGTCACAAAGGTTATATTAAAGGGAAAATCATGTCCTCTATAGTTCTGTGTCCTACAAACAATACCCAGAGTTCTGCGTTATACAAATTGACAGGCGGACTTGCGGGCTGACTAGCTAAAAAATTGCAATTCTATTGTTCCATGTCCTCCAAACAATACTCAGAGTTCCGCAATATACAAATTGAAAGATGAAGCATAAAACCAAGAACCAAGTAAACTCCAAACATTCCACAAGCAAGATCCCACAAGGCTCCATAGAGCATCACACATCGACCTTTGCATCAAATAATTTGATATCTTTTTTGGACCGAACAATCTTATGCGCATGCAATCTCTATAGCGAGATTGGAATATTCCAAGCTAATGTTTCAATCCATGCTGAGTTCCCTTTTTTTTTTCAATTAGGGCATCGAGAAAATGCAGATACCATACCATAAATGTATAGTTGGAGACAAATTTTTATTTTATTCAGGCACCTGAAAGAAAATTGCAGAAATCATGTCATGGCTAAATAGTTGAAAAAACAATTGTCGAACTTGGGCACCCAAAAAACGTGCAAGATCCTCCATCAAAGAAACAACCACCTACCATGCTTTTTTTCTTTTATTTGCACACCGAAACAAATATGCAAAATCCTTGCTGGGAGACGCAAGAAAACATCAAAATAACAACATCAATTGCATCTGTAATTAGATTCTCAAGTACTTGAGTCCGACGAACATTCATTTGGGTGTTGAAGAAATATTGCAGAGACACATTGCAAAATTCTTACTGGGAGATGCAAGGAAACATCAAAATAACAACATTGATTGCATTTGTAATTAGATTCTCAAGTACTCAAGTCCGACGAACATTCATCTGGGTGTTGAAGAAATATTACAGAGACACATGAGATATTTGCGTTTCCTGCCAAAGCTCAAT
Organism: Picea engelmannii; assembly: GCA_009831015.1. NCBI lineage: Eukaryota > Viridiplantae > Streptophyta > Pinopsida > Pinales > Pinaceae > Picea > Picea engelmannii. The sequence continues at coordinate 138,029 of ML785179.1, forward strand.
ATGATTTTTTTTCTTGTTTTTTTTTTTCTTTAGACGATATGCAATATTGCATTGTCCTCATTTAAGGTAAATTTTTTGTGTGTATAAAGGTCGCACAACATGTAGACACTGCTTGCCTTTTTCTGGAGGTATGCTTCATACGACAATTTTTCTAACCCAGGAAGCACATCCTGTAACAGAGGTTGCCTAATTGTACACTGTACGGTTGTGTTGCCCACGGTTCAGATGACAACATTGAGGCAATGTCCATATATATATGGACATTTTTCACTGCATCACAGAGCATCGTAGACAATAAATTGTATCATCACTTATCAAAGCGGAAATAGAAGCATGAGAGTTGCATTTCGCACATATGTGCTCAAAGGGGGTCGAGTACGCATTCGCTGCAACCAAAACACCTTCAACCTGGAAACACGAGCATATGAATTAATACACTGAACAATATAATACACAACTGCACCCCCCACCCCACAAAAAAAAAAAAACAAACCGCATAAATTTGGTGAAGGCTATTTGTATTAGCAAAGTGAGGATGATTTTGTAGATGTATACCCACAACAGTTGTAGAGCTAGTTAGTTTCTTCAGATCTTGTACTATGTCTGCTCGCAACTCTATTAAAAATGTTGCTTGGGTTGTGCGAAAGATCCTTTCTCTAACATCCATTTTCTTTGTTATATTTTTGAAGAGAATAAGTGGAAATTTCCCTTTATGCAATTGTTGTTCCATTGACGAAAACAAATTTGAATAGGTATTGAACAATTGCAGTTGCAACATGGAACAGTGCAATATTTGTGTAACTTAACCAAGATACATGCACATGCAAAAGTAAAGGACAAAATTGGATATGGAGAACGATACCATTGCCTTGTCACTATCTGACTCTCCATATTTTGCATGGAGAATGTGTTGCGAGCCAACTTTTCTCGCCACTGTGACAACTGTGCCAATGGTTCCGATTGGGTAAATGTCATTGCTCTGTGCAAGTTGGCTGATAGTTGTGTCTGGGACGAAATGATATTCTGAACAAATAGTGAGAATTTTTTCCACAATACTTGTTTCGTTGAGTGAAATAATTTGATCACAATCACCACGATCATATACTATTTTGGGCAATATATTAAAATTTGTAATGGATATCCCATTACCCAACAATATATTTTCTGCATGTTCCTGCACAAGTTATGTAGGAATAGTCAGTGTGACTATCATCATGGCCTCCTTGTCTGTCATGTTAGCACACATAATGGATCTAGTTTTATTTGCCTTGTCCAAGTAGGTGCTATAGACGACCATTATGTCCCCGATGAACACTTGTCCAGTTCATCGGCTGTTCAAGCCCTCTATTGATAGTACTTTGGGTGTTACAAGTCTAGACCCGGTGACAATTTTTGAACAGGAAAAGTAAAGTGAATGGTAGTGTGCATTATTTTTTTGTTTTATTTTTTCCTTGCATAAATTTACAAGTAGACGCATAGTTTCGATGAACTATGGAGCCCGATTTTTGCAACCACACCTCTTAGTCTGCGGAGCCTGCACTATGCTCAACATCTCGCTTGTACTTGTTGATACTTCTTGTGAAATGCAAAGAATGTATTGAAAATGACATCAACATATTCACCATGCCATAGATGAATAAATAAATGAGGATATTTGTTTGGTAAACATACTAGGAACAAAATGTATGCATCTTTACCTTTGGCTTTGTCGGTCTGCTGATGTCTGGGATGACTGATTGCTCATGGCCATGTCACTAGTCCAACTTTTTATGATGCAAGCATGTGTAGATGAACATCAGAAGGACTAAACAATCATATGCATTGTATATTGTTCATAATAGTTCTTAATGTCACATGCAGGGTGGAAGGAGATGGATTACGAAATAGGGTGTCAAGAGATACTCAGAAAACATGAGAACCCGAGGGTCAAATTGTATGCCTCTGATTTTTTTGACTGGAAAAATGTGTAACAGTAAATAGGGTGTGATGGCGGGGCACGACGACCAATCTGTATATTGTGAAACCCCAGAAGCCAGGGGAGCAATCTTGAACCCACCAACCTGACACCCACAATAAAAAAAGTGGGTAAGTATGGAATAAGGTAGAAGAGTGACCATAAATGTGAACCCGTGAGTCCGCCAACCCACGCACCAAGGAATTTTCAGAAAGACCACTAAGCAGAGCAATTAGAAAGAAAAAGGGATAATAGAAAATGGAAAAAATAGAAATGGGGAGAGCACAAAGGCCCATTGCTGCCAAGTCATCGTTTTCTAGTCTAATATTATATGCCCCCACCCGCTTTGTATATTTAATTTAGTAGCACAGTTGGTATACCTTTTTGAAGATTGTACCACAAAACCTCTACTATTGCATAAATAATTCATCCTCTTGTCCAACCAACCTGTTTCTTTCAAGGTAGAAACACCGAATATACAATGGACATGAAGGCAAGTTAGTATGAAGAAAGACATGTAAAAGAAAGGAAAACAATTCTATTTATTTCAATGTAACAACAAACATAATACGATTCACATGAGAATAAGCATAAATATACATAGAATATACATACAGGTAAGAAAAAACAATTTAAATTAAAAGATGAAAAAAAAGAGGTGCAAAGTAGTGGAACAAGCACAACAAATACATAAACAATAACTGAAATACTCAACACTGGAATATGAAATAAGAGTATAGATATGCACCTTTGTAACTCCTCATCTACACTCGCGCCAAAGAGTCCATCGTCCTCTCTAGACATTATGTTTGTTTAAATGTAGCAATGCAGGAAAAATACAATGGACATCAAGAAAGTTAGCATGCAGGAAGACATGTAATAAAAATAAGTTATTATGTAGGAAGGCATGCAACATCTACATACAATAAACTAGGTGAACACACATATAGACAATAAATGAAATACAAAAAAACCAAATATGAAATAATAGTGCAAGCATGTACCTTTGTATCTCATCTTCCATTGCTGCAATCAAGACTCTGTCGTTTTCTCCAACTATTTTGTTTGTTTGAATGTGGGAACACACAAAACACAATGAACATGAATGGAAGCTGCTATGCACCGGAAAACAAGTAATATGTACATATAGTAGATGAGAATCAACGAATAGAATAAAACATAGGCAGAAACACGAACCTTTGCTTTTCTCCATCCATGGTTGTAAGTATATAAAGTTTTTCCCTGCCCAAAATATATTACAAGCCACAAAATATTAAGAAAGTGCATCGCCATAGCCAAATGATTTTGGTTTTCCATGGCAAAGTATCCAGATATGCTTCCAGACATGGAAATATAATTTTTCACTTTCTTTGTTGTACATATCATATCTCAAGTACAAGACAAATTGTATCGTGGTCACACTAGTCTGTGTAGAGGATAAAGAACATGTATTGTGATATGGACACATTCCACCAGACATGGTTTATAAGTGAAGATTGCACATGTTTTATTTTAACAATAAAACAACAGATATTGCAATTGCACATGTAGTTGTCCAATTATTTTTTATGCCACTATTTTCTAGCATGTCAACACTGAAGTATCAACAAAATTTTACAGCAGAACATATCTCAACCTCGCCAGAGGTGGAAAATAACACAACCGCATGTCCACTCATGGGTGCGGGGTCTGAACATTGTAAAGCGTCCAAATAATAATAATAATAATAATAATAATAATAATAATAATAAAAATAGTTCCAAGTGCCGACGGAGGACCCCAACTTTGCAAAGCAGAAGTAAACAAAAGAAAACAACAGGCACCAAACCAGTGATAAAGCACGAACATGTCCAATTGCAGCCCAAGGGCCCCAAAATCGTAAACTTCAGCCAAACAAAAACAACCAACAACCGACGAACCAATGAACTAGTGAACAAGAAACAACCATCGAACCGACAACAACATATGTATCTCCAACGATTACGAAACTGCAGCCAAAGAACAGAAGAAACTAGAAACATACGACGAGCATGCCAGTAGAAATAAACAAAAAATCTTACCTCCAAATTGCAAACACTGAACAACAAAGAAGGAATAGAAAATGAAATTATGGCATGGAAACTTACTCCGAAATGATGAAATACAGAAGTGCAGGTCGAATTGTGAACCAAACAACAACAACAAGCAACAACCGACGAACCAACGAAGAAGAAGCACCCACCGAACCAGTAAACAATGTATGTAGCTTCAACGATGATAAAATTGCATTCTAAGCCTAGAAGAAGTATGAAACATACAATGCCTTTTCAACTGGAAGTGGACAACAATATTGTCCAAATTCACTGCAACATTGTATGGAAAATTTCGAGGAAAATGTACTCCGAGAAGCCTATTTAGATAAACATTTAAGGCTGCAACGCTGTGTAAGGGCCTTGCAATATGCAAACATTTAAGCTATCAGGCCTGTTTGAGGACCTCACGTCATGTAAAAATTCAAGTTGTCATGCCTATTCAAGCACCTAAAAAAATTATCAATACATTTCAATACAAATACAAAGGAGTAATAATAATAATAACACAAATAACAAAATAAATCACGATATAAGGTTATAAAATTTGGAATTATCGATCACTATAAACCTTGGATATCTAAACATTTCAATATGATTAGTACAAATAAAAAAAATACCGTACATGATAAAATTTTGGATATGGAAACATATAATTCATTGGCAATAGCGAAGTTGGCAACGAGACCTCAAATCTATCATGCAATCAGATCGTAACATATATAGTTTTTTTTATTATATAAAAAATAATGCTTTTAGTTCTCTATGCCGAACATTAGAAAGTATGCAAAAATTTGTAGTCAAACGACAAACTAATATAAAGTCAACGAATTATCGATCGCTATAGTCCCTCTACGCCTTCGGCAAGGACTAATAAGTTTATTAAATCATGCCAAATATGTTTAGAGGTTTCATTGATATGATAATTATAATCATTAAAATTAAATTTTAGTTTCAAACATACTTTAAAGTACATATTCTTCAAAATATATTGAGAGTAACTTGATATATGCACGCGTGTGTGTGTTTCATTAACATATTAAGTTATACCTCCAGATAGGGTGTCACACATTGAGAACAAGCAGTGGCAAGGGTTAGCCACCTTGAGGCTCGATGGGACAACACTGACACCTGGAACGTTGGAAAGGAGGGTTTGAGAAATAGAAAGGCTCTGAAATCAATCGTTGGCTTGTTAGAGTATTCAAGAAGGGCCCGTCGAACCTCGTGTTAATTGCACCAACTTCGAAATATAATAGTTAAGGCAATACAAGTGGTTAAGCGACTTGAATAGATGGTCTCAAGCATCGTCATGGTAGTAGTACGTCAAGAGATGGAAATAAGTGGTCATTATTGGGGGAGGAGGCATCCAACCGCGGAGTGAGACAAGTATAATGAATAGTCGATATGTGCAAGTGTGTGGGTGTATCCATGATAGTAGCAGAGATCGAGGGGATCCACCCGGAAGAAATTGTGAAAAGGTTTCAGGCAACGAGAGTTGAAGAGAATGGTTATCGCTTGGTGAGAGGCTAGTGTAATGGGTCAAAATGAGTAAATTTTAGTGAGGTTGATCACTTAAGGTAGAGGCGTGATCCTGAAACCCAAGGGATTTGAGGCTATGTCTGGGATCAAAAGTTAGTTGAGGAGGTTTCGTGGCTTTTTCCATCTACAAGGCATAAGGAGGGAAACTTGCGAACTCATGGTGATAGGCAGGTTCAATGGGTTTCAAATCATTGGGCGTGTGAGGGTTTGTGGAAGAGTCGACGTCGGAAGTCATCCATGAAGAAGGACAGAAAGGGAGTGGATAGTTGGAAAATGAAGACCAAAGCAACTAGGAACAACAATATGGCTAGGAGAGGAGTGCAAGGCAACATGCAAAAAGGAAGGAAGCAAGAGGCCTCCTCCTTAGAAGGCATGGTCAATCGAACCAAGGCTACCAGGGTTGTCTGGATGGTTGGGTCCAGATTCAAATACTTATGCATAGACGGGGAGAAGCTAACAACTGCAAATATAGAGGAAGCAATTCTACTCCAACGATATAACATTTTAGAAGAAGCCATAGTCCAAGAAGTCAAGGGGTGGGTGGATGATCCACAGTATTCAAGGACTAGGGAAACGAAGTATTTCAAACTTGTAGAGACATACTAGATAGTAAAGGTCATGGTGGCCTAGGCAATGCATAAAGTCAAGAAGGAAAATGATGCTACCCTACATGCGGTTAAGATGTTAAAAGGAAAATTCGAGCTCTTTTGTGGATCTCAATTCAACATCAAGTTTAGAGTTACTCCAAAGGAGAAAAAAAATGAGACAACCAAGAGTACGAAAAGGGACCTAAGCCCTCCTGGTTCGCGAGACTACCCTATCCCGATCGTAGACGAGGAGTTAGCAAGTGACGCTGGGGAAATCACCACGCTGGAGTGCCACCATGAGACTCCAGAGAAAACCTGGGTTTGAATAGTAGAGCTATGTTTTATTCTCTTTTTGTTTAATAGATATAGACATAGGAAGAAAATAACGTGACATGGTCTCGACTTATAGTTTTATAGGCTTATCTAGTTTGAAGAATGATGGATACTCTTTTCTGAAGTTTGTTCTTAAACTCTGGTTTGAAATACTTTGGTATATATTTTCTCGGTGAGGGATCTGGTTTCCTTTTTGGCAGACCCTCCTTGAGTCGACTGTAATTTTACTATTTATATATAGAAATACAATATTGCAAAAAAAAAAAAAACATATTAAGTTATAATGTTTAAAGAATACTTTAAATTTTTAATAAAGATATATTTATATATGTTTTATTAACATATTATTTATACAACCTGAGTGGGCCTAATGGTTAAGAACATGTGTTTCCTCCTAAGAGGTCACAAGTTCAAATCCAAAGGAGGGTAGGGTATGTATACCTTCGTAGACTTTACTAATCAAATTGTTGTGTGAAGGGGGTCCCTTGTCCCACAAACAAAGGGATCTCATACACCAATTCATCATCATCACCATCAAATAATTTAATTTTTCAAACTTTATATTTTTTTTAAAGTTTGTAAAAAAAAATAATAATCACCAATTTTCAAATAAATATTTTTTTTTATAAAATTTTAAATAATAATATTAATATAAAAACTTCTCTTAAGTTATTTTGACATTCTCGTTCATCCCATTACAAAATATGCTAGTTAATATTAATACAAAAATAAGGGGAAAAACATATAGTGTTTTAAAAAACGTCTACTATCACTTGCCTTGATTTTATTGTATTAAAACTATAAACAAAGTATATATGCTTACCTCGATTCGATTATATTAAACTATAAACAAAGTATAGATGCAAGTCTCAAGTCTCACCAATTTAAGCTAAAAAGTAAATATTAATACATATTTTATTACTATCTAGTAAATCATGAGTGTTTTAAAAATAATTTCTACTACTTTCTCTAAAATTAGTTTTATTAGAAATCATTTCTACTTACTTCATTTAAAACTAGTTTTATTAGAGAAAAGTACTCTTGGTAAAGGAAAAGCGGAAGATGGAACATGATTTTAATTTTATGATTATTATAAATTTATTAAATGAAATGAAATAAAATAATAAATATCAATAGTAATAATATCAATATTTTTTAATTAAAATATTTAGAAAAAATAAAATAGTAAATAAAAATGAATTAAATTATAAGAATTAATAAATAAATAATTTTGGTTTTGAAGTTTGATTTAAAATTATGTTTTAGTGAAGAGTTTGTCTTTCTTGAATATAAAGAAAAGGATGAACAACCCAAAATCTATAAGCATTTGGCAAGAGTGGAAGTTAGCCCCTTATAAATTATCAATGGACTATTTCAAGTGACCACATTTTATTTGCACAGTTGTATATCAAGGTTTTGAGATTGTATTAATAAAGACTAAACACATAAATTTGAATATTATAAACTTTTCCATGCTTTGAAAAAAAGTAATAACAACACCAATAATTCTCGATCCAAAAAATAATTATATTAAAATAAAACCAACATAAATCCATCTTAATTCTTTGTCGAAAATGATCAAATCCATCAAGGTGCAAACATTTCATGAAGTTTTTTAATTCTAAAAAACATTTTCACCTCGAGGGATTTGATTCCTCTTAAAGCATGATAAATCCAAAGTTAACGTGGATTTACGCTAGTTCTTTTAGTGTGTATGTGTGTCAATTGGGTCTAGCTCATGTGGTTGTGGGATGGAGTATTATCTTCCTACCCAAATTATATTCTCGTTAATGCTTTTTGATGGATTTTAGATTAAAATTACTAATATCCCTTCACATTATTTTGAGTGAGTGCAAAACACAAATTCATAAAACATTTATATTACTACCTAAAAATTCCCTCATAACACTAAATCTAAACATATTAATATCATCATAATAAAAAGAAACCAATTTAATATAGTTAAAAAAACACCCAATAACATAATGTACACACTTCTTAATGGAGTGATAATAAAAATAAACCAATTTAATATAGTTAAAAAAACACCCAATAACATTAATGGAGTGATAAATATATTAGACAAATTTACAAAAGCTTACGGTAACAAGAGCTGCATGGCAGTGTAGTCCCTGCCGGGTTGGAATGAGAATAAATGCACAGGGATGGGGGAATAAGTAGCGGAGGCAAATGGAAACTGCAACAAACACGTGGCAAACAACATGAAGTACATGTGGTATCCATGCAGAAAATGACATGTGGCTCCTAGAGCAATTCTGGCATTGAAACTATTTAGTTTTTGAAAGTATTTTGATTCTAATTACATTGTGTTTTGCATAATCCATCTTGCTTTTATTTTTACCAGTAGTACACCAGACAAAGTCTGACTTGCCATGTTCGAAATTTCCATTCCTACCTTGCATGTTTTATCTCTTCAATGTATTTATGAAATTCATTCATAATGATTTATGTATACTTCCAACTGGTTAGAGTTAAGTACAATTTTGATAGTCACTTCTTTAAATAGATCATTTGGCTTGTGTGTCTCTATATGTGTTAGGATAAATAAAGTTATATGTGGTGGCAAAGAAACAATTTTTTTTTTTTGAATCCTACTTCATTCTTATAGAGGTAGTACTCCTCTATAAAATTTTCCTGTGGCGTGTATAGTTCAAATGTGGGACTTAGAGAATATTCGGCGCAATGACTTTAAGCAATACAAAACGATAGAAAATGTTTTTTTGTTTTGTTTTGTTTTTTGAAATAAAGGTTCCTGGAAAATAGGACCAGGAATCACACACATTAAACATTCAAATTAAATAAACACAATCTCTTGACATTCAACATAGTTGAAGATAAAAATTTCTGAGCACATAAAAATAAAAGAAGATGATCGACATGCATAAAGAGAACTAATTTTGCATTTCGAAAAAAATAGTTTTCTTTGAAATACATCAAAAAATAATATTGTCTGTTACATATTCCTCGAAATTTAAATGTGTTTGTCATATATACTGGGATTGGGGCTCTTGCAGACCATAAAATAAATAAGTACAAGAAATTGGATTGTAGAAAGAAGAAGTGGGCGATGGTAGAGAGCAAGACCTGAAAAGAATAAATTATAAGTTATCAGTCTTTGATTAGACAATTCTATTTAAAGAGGTGGAATAACTGGATTGATAAACAAAGCAAGATGTGATCAGTATAGACTTACATTGATGGTATATATCTCCCCCTTTGTTATTTGCTTGTTGATGTCTTTTTATTACTGTCGTCGACGACTATTGGAATCGTGCCAACTGCCTTTTGCCCTTTGTCGGTGAGCTTGTCAATTGCCCTTTGGAGCCATTCTTCAATGTAGCCTCTCATGGGGGCCACGTTGATCTCATCCTGGATTTTTATGTTGAAAATCACCTTTTCTAATTCCCTTAGATCGATAGAAAGATTACGCAGAGTCTGATCAATTTCTTCATTTTGCACCGAATAGTCCACTAGTCAGTTGTCCACGTCATCTTCACCATATTCAAGGATGTTGTAAAACTTTTCTAAAGACGACCCTTTAAAAATATCAACTTGTTCATCGAAGACTTGCTTGGTTAAGGGCAAGGAGTTCATGATTAAGTTGGGGACTTGGACCTTGTTGGTACTTCTGGCTAAGTCTATTTCGATCAACTTTCTGAATAATTTTTCTTTCTTTGATATGGCTTGTTCACATGATTGGACAATGAGATGTAGGTTCTTCACTTTCTCTTCCAGCATGCATTTAATTGAGTGATTCGGTTTGGGGAGGGGATATCTTCTTGTCTTCTTCTCGTATCTGTCATGTTGCTGACATGGACGCCAAAAGGGATGACCTCCTCTATATAGAAACGTTCCTCATTTTTTAAATCCACTGCAAATGTTCGTGCAAAGCATGTGCCCTCATTCCAAGGGAATCCATACTTTGTGATGTTTCCCATTCCTGAGTAATCAACTCCATTCTTTTCTTGATATTCTTCTCCACATAGCCTCTACACGATGCAAGGAGGCTGAAGGATCCTTTTAACTTATCTGCAGGGGTGGCATGCATGGTTATTGCTAAAGGACTAGCAAGCAATGGGATAGGAATCAAAGCTTCCTCCAATTCATTGAGTTGGTCCTTCAGTCTGGCATTCTCGGCCTCAATGCCTCTAATGGAATCATCAAGAGCATCTTTGGTTGCTCGATGAAGTCGAGAGATTTGGGATGGCAACATGTTCTTAAGGTTAATCTTTGAACGAGATTTCCCTTTCTTATTTATTACATCTCTCTTTTCAATAATTAAATTTTTAGACTCGCTATAAAAAAAAACGCTATGGAGTACAAAGGATTCATCTTCGTAAAAAAATATGATCTCAGTTATTTTCATTAGGGGACTATGGTGGATCACATCCTTGGGCTGATCAACATTGCAAAATACTCTATCCAGATCAGTCTCAAGTTCCATGTCTTCACTTTCAATTTCAGGCTCTTCTACTTGCCCTACAATGTTTTTTCTATTCTTCCTCACCAGAATCTTGTGAGAACTATCAATTTTATCATGAGGAGGGTTCTTATATCCTCCTCTATTTGAAGAATTCTGGGTTGCTTTCTTACTAGGGTGGGTTATTGGAACGATGCTCCGAGATGTCGTACTCTTTGGAGTGGTATCTAGGGATTGAACACTCTTCTCACCGGGGCCTTTTCCCTGTTTGTTGTACAATTCAATGGTGCTTTGTAATGTCTCTAGGTCGCCAATGTCAGAAGCATGAGTGTTGTCATCGTTGTCTTTGTCTTCATTCTAGCATGTCTAGATAAAAGAATTTTTGAAGCCAACTGCTAGGAAATGTTCTAAAAAAATCCCATTAGGGTCGAACCATCTTAGCCTTTCAACATATCTTAGGTTCAAGTTGTTGAAATGGCCTACGAATTCGTCAATTTTGTTGATGTCCTGAACACGAAGTCCTCTACTTTCCAAGGTAGAGGAATGAACTGCTTTTTTCTCTTCTCATGGAATAAATGTAACCAATAGTTGTATTGCCTTGCTATTTCTGTAACAAACATTCTGTTTGTAACATGACATGGAAGGAAAGCATGATTTTCCTTGGAGCCAAAAATCATTATCACACTGTAATTCTCCATTTGTTCAAGTGTCCCCTTCCTATCCAAAAGCTTGGTTGTATGGTCAAACATGCGGGGATCATCCTTTCTTAACAATAAATCTTTGAAAACTGATACAAAGTCATTAAAAACCTCATAAAAACAATGGGAGGCCTTGTGCCTCCATAAGGCTTGGTACCATAAGGTTATTGGGTTGAATTCACAGTTTACCTTCTTGGACACGGACAATTTTGGAAACAGACAACAATGCGCTATCACGAAAACCAAGTAGGATGACATATAAAATTTCTTCTCCTCTTTGAATCGTGACAATTAGGAATATAATTCAATGGAAATTAGCTTCCCCCAATAAAAAATGGCTTGTTACTTGACTTTGAAATTCAAAATATAAAGAATCATGCAGGAAATACTTGTTGTGGATTCCTGTCCTGTTATTCTTGTAAACAACTAGGTGATTTCCCGGAATGGATTTCTAAATGAACTAACTTGCAAGCTTGTGATATATTCAAGAACTGTAGTCGGGTCTTCCAAGAACTCGGGAAAGAGTTCCAACCTGTTATCATGGTTTTTTAGGAGCTGCTTGTAGTATTATCCTCTAAAGGTCAATGTTGGCTTCGACAATCTTAACATCTTGCGAAAGACCTGAGGTGAAAAAGAAACAAGAGAGTGGTCCCGCAGTGGAATAATTTTTTGGCCTAAAATATATCTCTCGACGCACCAAGAGATCACCTCCTTATAGTCAAAAAATTCAGGGACACAACATGCACGAGCAATTCCAGAGGTCCAAATTACTTCATTCTGGGTAGAAGTGGATGAGTAGTAAGAATATGCTCTGGACCATTGGAAGTGCTGGTCCTCACGCCTGAAGATGTTCACTGTATCTCCACAGAATTTTTGTCGATCTAGTGCCATAAATTTATGAGAACATTCGTTTTCTCTAGACGATGCTTGAAATGAATAGTTGGAGGGGATAATATAACCCTCCACAAAAGTTGGTCCAATGCGTGTGAATGGGAGATCTTCTTGAGCCTTTCGCTAGTTAATGACAATCTCTATGGTTTATGCATGATGAGATGTTAGCATTAAAGCTTAGTAATTGCATACTTAGAAGTGCAAAGGTGATGGGTATGGTGAAGATAAATTAAGGATTGGAGGTTTCGTTGTTATAGCAAGATTTGCCTCACCATTGCTATCTTGCACAGAGGGCCTTTTTCCATTTCCCTATGCAGGCTTATCATCCCTTTTTGATGAATCCAGATCTAAAAATATACATTTTTCCACATATACGCTCCCTATCAATTATACAAGATGCGTATATGCTTGCTGCTCCACTACAACTCGTGTATATCGGGATTTGTGCCAAAAAATACAAAATGAGGTCGGGTTTCCATGTCACGATAGGAGATCTCTAATCCTTGGCCTTCCATATACTGGAAACACTACACCTCGGCCCTTCAGTTGCATTCTGAAGACTATAAGAGCACAATTTCGAGCTATGGAAAAGAGGAGAAAGCATTCAACTTTGAGAGCAAAGTTACTCTAGAGAAATTACTTCATATTGAGTCTGCATTCCTTTGTCCCTCAAGTCTTAACACAATGTTCAACCCCCAATCTCTTTTCCTATTGTTGAGAGGACCTCATTGCCTCTTTCCTATGAGCTTGCCTTTGGTGGAGGATTGAAGTGGTGGAGACCTAGTTGGAAGGAACTTGGTTTCTTGGTTTCGAACTGTGCCGACATGGAAGTCTGTAATGTTGTCACTTCTGTTGATCAATTATTAATAGAAATACTCCTTTCCCATCCTATTGGTATCTTTCAAATATATGATTATTATCCATGGGTGTGTTTGCAATGTTTATTAATGGATTATGTTATCTGATGTGCTAACCCCTGTTATATTATCACTATGTACTTGCTCTTCTTGTTTGTCGAGAACTTCTTGCAAGTATAAAGATTTGGGTCAAAGTGCTCAATGGCAGAACATCATCAAACGTTGGATTGAGGTAGGCCTCTTCCTTGTATTGCACATTAGTTTATATATTATATGTTGGAATTGAGTTGATTTCTGCAGTCATACCTGTCTTTTGTGGTTTACCCTTGGCCATAGAGAGTTTTTCCCTTATAACTGAAATGGCGACTCCACTGTGGAGAGATCTTCCTTCTAAGGGTTGAAGTACTTTTTCTTCTTACATTGCCCTTTTTCCTTTGTATTTCTTGTCATATCACTGCTTGACAGATTCTGTTCACTTTGAGTCTGAGTTTTCATCCTTTTTCCCTTCCCTGGCCTTATTTTAAAGCATATACACCCTTTTTTCCTTGACAGTCATGTATACACGCTTTCTGTCTCACTGCAAGAAGCGTATATATGCTCTATTCTTCTGAACAGTCGCGTATACCACTTCCCCTTGCTTGTTTGCTTGGTTTAGTGACTGCTAGGTGAGATTTGAATATTGTTGGGCCTTCTTAGGTCTCTATAGTGCCTATTGAGATTATCTGGGATGACAAGAAACCTGTTTGGAGTTGAATTTTTGGGCGGAGTCTTTCTCTTTGTTTTCCATTTTTTAATTTTTCTTGTTATCTAGGTTGTTTTCTTAGCTGATTGGTATTCTGCTCGAGTTATTGCTTTTATACACAGTAGAATTTATATATCAGGTTGCCCATCAATCCGTGCATTTTCTTTTTAGTATATTGAAAATACAAAAAATAGGCATTTTGTATTGGTTGGCATTTCCATCTTGGAATCTTTATCATTAGCTTAGCACATTTAGTGAAAGGTTGCATTTTACTTCTGAATTACAAAATTGAAATTGAAGATTTCACTGTTCTTATTTAGCATATCATTCATTGAAAAGTTAAAGATAGACTTTGCATTATATCAATATTTATTTTCTTGCAGAGTCATAACACCATGAGTTTCACTTCCATACCTTTTTGAGTAACCATGACCAATAAAATTTACGCTTTAAACTAAAATTGATTAGTCACGATTTTATTTTTTAGGGTGCACAAACTAGCCTAGGATTTAGTGCCTTGGAATAGGATCTTGTGAGTAAACTTCTCCAAGGCAATTAAATCAACATATGTGTCTGAGACAGGGAGTTGAGAAGTCCATTGTATAATTGGTAATATCAGGAGGCTCCGCTCACACTAGAGTTAATCACAAGGTTGTACGAAGTTAGTTGAAGGGATAACCACTGGATACTCACCTAGCGTCAGATATATTTCTATGGATTTATTCATATTTGGGGATCTTTCTAGTACCCATACCTCTGTGAGAGGCGATGCTTTCAAGGTTTCGGGCTTTACTACCCTGCCCATATGGTGATCCAGACTTAAGACTGCTCGCCTGCGCATCGGTTATACAATGGTTTATTAGTTGCTTGACTTAGGTATCTCATAGGTTACTTGTAGGGGTTATTCTGCTTCTATCCTGAGTTAGATAGGGGTCGGACAACACAAAACCTTTATGGAGGATTACCTCTCCGGGGGGGATCTAACCAACTAGTTGTTAAGACTACGAGGGCCCTTATAACTGATTATGTTACCTCCAAACTTTAGCAGGGAGTCTCAGGTCCCTCTTGGATGAGACATACCTTCTTTAGCAAGGGAGGCCACTCAGCCACTTTAGCCTGTTTGCCTGCATATTGGTCGTTTGACTTTTTGGTATGCTCTTTGACTACTAGTCGACCTTAGGTGTCTATTTTTGGTTTCATCATTATGGACAATGGAGTTTCTTTTGCTCCCTCATTCGCTCTTACCCACCCCATGATACCT
>ML785179.1:164202-210457 GCA_009831015.1 Picea engelmannii
TGGAATTTAACACTCCCTAACTCAAGATGCTATTGTGTGTTTTGAACTTTTGGAGAGTGTATCTCTCTTCCTACTCCAAAGCACTAGCCTAGCTAAATGTTGGTGTAAAAGAGCCCTAGAAAAGAGTTACTAGATAAATTTTATGATTACGAAATATTGTTAAGATCTGTTATTTACTCAAAGGTAACGGAAGTGAAACTCATGTTGTATGACTCTGACCCAATAATGCAAGGATGCAAATGAAATGTATTACTTTTCGTTCAATGAATCCTAGTTATGGGAGAGATAAAATATGCTAGATCAACCACGAACTATACTGAAAAATTTCCTTTCAAATGCCAAACGCAAACAATCACGAATCAAATGACAATTTTCTATATTTCTTTTTCAATACTTCAACAATTTCGAAATTTGATTTTCAATGTTTTGTAAAAGACAAAAACAATTTTTTGAAAGAAAAGATTGTTGTTCACTTTCCAAAAAGAATTCTCACTATATCAATGAGAAAGCATAAAATCAAATTATAAAGAATCAAGCAATAACAACCCAATCAACTCTTTCAATGAAAGCAAAAATAAAGAGCAAACCAAAGAGTCTTCTTAAATGCAAAGGGAAAAATGACTTTTCTAACCATAAGCAAATGAGAAAAACCAAGCACTTAACTCTCAACCAATCACTGGTTCTTAACCAATCAGACACACTCAGCTCCTGAAGTCAGAGAGAATGAATTTTCCAATAAGAGTCAAGAAACGAAAGTCAAGCCACAAAGGACAAGAAAAAACCTTGAAACCCTAAAACTGTTCACGCACGCAAAATACAGCAAGAAATATAACAATCAATGGTCCAAGAAACTCATAAGAGGTAAACCAACTGATCCGAGCAGTTAGAAAAACCAAAACTCAATTTCAAAATTTTGAAAAATCTTGTTCGCAGGAAAGCAGTATGACACAGTGCGAGAATCTATGATTCTCGCAGGTGACCTTTTAGCAAGGTGCGAGGTTCTCGCACTGAACCCTATGTGCAGGGTGTGAACCCTCTCAATTATCGCAGGCTGTAATGAAGTGCAGTGCGAGAACTCCTGAACATATTCAAAAATTTGAAAAATGAAGAAAATTTTCAAAAAACTTCTGGACCCAGAAGGTCTATCAGGATATCCTGAAGACTCAGAGACTGATAAGACAAGAGAAATATGAAACTAAATCAAATGGCCAAAGAAAAATGCAAAAATACACAAAGAAAAAAGGGATTGTTCCCCAGTGGATTCGCCAATTTTGTTATTGGATAAATCCGTAAGTGCGGACACAAACCGATCTCCCTAGATCCACTTGGATCTAGAACAAAGCAAGACAGAATGATACTCTTTCCCTAGATTTTAACTATTGAATATACTATAAGATACGGTCAAAGAACATACCTTATGATCACTTTCCTTTAATCTTTGTTGCTCCTGCTTCGCTCCAATGCTCTTGTATAGTCAAGATCAAAACAATACAAACCAATCGAAGTGAAGAAAGCCCAATCTATTCAACAGTTAATCTATGTATATGATCAAGGATTTATACAATAAAGTGGAACTAACTTTATGGGAAAGGGACACATTACTGTATTATATTGATGGAAAGTAAAGATCACAACCTGATCCTTGATGTTGCAAACTTATTTTCAATGGCCCTTAGCTCTGACACACACACTTGCTCACTTGCATGAAGAAAATCAACCACCTTTGATAAACTTGCTGGAGTTCTCTAACTGCTGTAGCTTCAGTCCTTCACACAATCTTTTACCCAATAAATCTCTTGCTTGTTTTCTTCTAACCTTTTCCATGAGAATCCCTTCAATTTATAAGAGAGAATGAATTAGTTACTTGGATAGGAATGATCCCCAAATATCAGGAAATCCAGTACTTAGATAACCATTCGAATGCCATCTCATCCTTCTAGAATATTCCCTTCTAGAAGCTTCGAGAATTCATCTTTTTCCCTTCTTTAGAAAGAGTTCACACCCTAGCAGTTAGACACAGTGCGAACTTCTCGCACCCTGGCTTAAAGCAACCTGTGAGAATCATGCATTCTCACAGGCAAATGTATTGGCAGCCTACGAACCTTCCTTAAAAATGTGATTTATGGAAAGAGATGAAGGTAAATTTTCTCAGGAGAAAGTTCTAATGAAGAGCCTGAGTACACCATCATCAATACATCATCACGATGACCAAAATTATGGGTAACATCAACCGACACCTTGGGTTTCTAGCCATTTTTATGTTGATATGCCTTCCCCTGTGCAACCATGTCCCTAGCCCACATATATGAATCCTAGCATTGGACCCGGGGGCACCATGGCTTCGATGCCTACTTCTTCATTTGATATGAGTCATGTCCCCATGGGAGGGTGGAACCTTCCCCCCTATGGATCCAATACTAGCTACACTCTTTCAGGAGCCAGTACTCAGATGGGTGTTTATCCCACTTATTACACCCCACCCATGTATCTTTCATCCACCATGTTAGTTCCTTCGAACACTTTTTCCATGACAGGTCCTCAATTACCACCAGGTCTTTCATATGGAGAGAACCAATTTTGCGGTTCATGATACCCTCTTTATGGGACCCCTTCACAAGGGGGAAACATATATCCTCACTCGAATAATCCTTATCCTACCTCAGTCTCTTCACAGAACTTAGTGACGATGCCCGTCCAAACCTCTTTGGACCATTTTGGCGTGAACCAACACCTTTCTAGGCTAGGGCAAGAGGTATACCAAGATCCTGCCTGGCTTGCAATTTTTCAGAATCAATCTTTCCCTGGAACATGGAATCAAATGCCACCATCTATCGCCAACCCAGTCACTGTCAGTCATACTGGTGCTCCATCGCCAACCTCTGCCAGTCATGTCGGATATGGGTTGACTTCTTCTACAAACTACGTCGACAGCTTGCCCCCAACCTCTACCAATTATGTTGGGGGCACCATTATTTTTTCCCCGAATCATAGCCATGTCACGTCTCCCGCTTCTATTCATCATACAGGAGACGAATATCTTTCCACTGCTAGTTACATCGAGAAGCCCAGACGCCTCAGACATAAGCCTAAATTATTTTGTAGGACTTGCGAAGGAAGTCCCTTACTCATTTGTGTCTGATTACTGCCAAGATACCAGAAGCGTGGGGCTCACCCAAGAGCCCTTCATATTCTGAGGCATCGGTGGTTTCTCTTCACACCACTTCTCCCTTGATCGTCTCGGTGGTTCCATCGACACAATCTTCTCTCGACCTCACCCCCTTTGTTAAGGGTGAAGCGTCTCTTGCCCCTGTTACTATGCATCCTCTTCAACCTATAATTGAAGAAGTGGCCACATCAGTGCAATCTCTAGTCAACCCTACTCTCCCTGAAGAGAATGATACACCTTTCATTCATGTCATCAACATTTCAAATCATCCCCCTTCTGAACAAGAGAGATTTATTCTTCCCTCGAACTCTCTCCCTCCAAGTCCCGATGAGGTTCCTTTCAATTGGGACAACCTAATGGGACATCCCATTCCCCCACCTATGTCTTTTCCATTAAGAGGCATTATTCGAACCATCACAGAGACTGTATCCTTTGTTAGCACCTTCTCCTCCTTGACTTGGAAATCCTTGGGTTTTCCCAAGCTCTTGTCAGCTATCTGCAAGGTACTGAATTTCGGAAAAAGGCCGGAACGAGAGCCTTGGCCTCCCCCTTTACATGTTGATTAAGACCGAAAAATGAGTCTCAGTTAAGCTCTTTTCTGACTTGTCCAAAAACTGAAAATATCACCAAGTGATTTGTCCCTTTCACGCTCGTTAAAGTTGGATTTGAAATATCATGAGTCTTAGTTAAGATCTTTTCTGACTCGCTACCAAAAATTGAAAAGATTGCCGAGTGAAATTGTCTTTTTCACACTCATAAATTGGATTTGAAAAGATGTCTATTTGGCACAAGTTTACCCCTTTTTTACACCAAGTAGACTAAAATATATAAAAATGGACATTTTTTGGCGTTAAGTTGTGATTGCATATCATGCCCTTGCTTGCAGTATTGAGCCTTTATCCGATTCTCGCTTTGCGTTATAAACCATTGCCTAAGCAGTTTGCATCCTCAACCAAGCAGAGACTTGTTTATATCCTTCACAACTTGACACCTTATACCTCGGAGGGAACATCACCCCAAGTATCCATCTCCCGCATGCATTTCCTTGCGTTAAGCATAGGTACGTTCCACTACTGGAACTAGTTTTTCTTACTTGTGACACTCGTCCTCTCCTCTGTATCATAGCATTTATTTGTTATGAAAAAAAAGAAAAAGACGGGCGGGAAGGGAGTACTATGTTGTAATTGTAAGCAGTCATGTCACCTTTGAACATAGCACAAAGTTATTGAGTCCTTGTGTCATCATAATTTTGGGTTTAGCATGGCATTAGGAAGCTGATCTCGCTACAAAAGTTTTCTCTACCGACTGGTTACTCTTCCAGTCCCTATAGAGAACGTTATTGATGCCTCCTACATCTAATTGTCACATCATTGAGTCCATGCTGCCGGAGTCCACCATCTGTCTCATGCTCTTGTTCAAAGGAAGTCTATCAACCTGTGTCAGCCACTCCTTAGAAATATTGACTTTGCATGTCATCCATACCCTCAGTTTGTCTCAGAATCAGATGATACTTTGGTCTTATCATGCACCCTAGCCCTACTTTCATCATTGGTGGGTCACCTTGAACCCAACAATTGACATTTCATCATTGGTCGTTGACTGGGTGGTTTCTCTTGTGTTCGACGGCAATACATCTATTCACACTTTGGGATTCATGCAGTGTCTTGGATGCCATTATCCTTGTTGGTGGTTTCCTTTCCTTTGTCAACAATTTTTTCATCATTGGCTGCTATTCAGAGGGTCCTTTTCATGTACCACTTACATTTGGCACACACGAAAGACACACAGGGTCATTGGTTTGTGAACATGTTCTTCGTCCGATCTCCACCAAATCATGAAGCTCCTACTTTGTTCCTCGTGCTGACTGATGAGAGATGCCTCAATGCTCTCCTTTTAGCGGGTTCTTTCCATCGACTTCAACTCATTTATTTTGGATATGGGACCTAGAGTTTTGTGAGTACCTTGAGGCTTGCATTCATTAGTGGCAGGCTCTCTCACCATTGATAGATGGGAATACATCAATGTCTCCTGATCAATGGATTTCTCAAGTGTTCGACATCGACTCCTTTTTTCACACTTGTAGGAATGTACTCGGTGCCTTGATACCTACTTTCATTATTGGTAGGTTGTCTCGTGTTTGCTAATGATATACCTCAATGACCAGTAATCAAACGATGTCTCATCGTGTTCGACCTCAACTCCTTTATTCACATGATGTAGACTTGCACCTTTGGCGGATAGTGTAGAAGACTTGAAGACATCATTGTGTGGCCGCATATTTACTAAGCTATTTCTTCCCATTCATTGGACTAGTACATATTTGACTTCAGTGATCATGGGAGATCAGATTGTACTTCATGGTATATAGATATCTTTAGATTGATTTTGAGTCTGGTTTCACTGGGCCTTGTTCGTGACTATGACAACTTTTGGCATGTAACCACATTTTTATTTTCCTATTCATGACCATGAACACTTGTTTGGTATATTTTCCACATGGATCTGCATTGTATTCTTGGAAACCATGTATGCAAAGTCAATACATAATGTAATGAGCAATTGAGTTTGTCCAGTTGGTTCTCTACCACTCCACTTCTGGGTTCTTTATAATGTATTTTGGCCATCGTAGATATTCCTCTGATCTCACACATTAGGGGGAATCTGTTATAGCAAGATTTTCCTCACCATTGCTATCTTGCACATAGGGCCTTTTTCCATTTCCCTATGCAGAATTATCATCCCTTTTTGATGAATCTAGAGCTAAAAATATACATTTTTCCATATATACGCTCCCTATCAGTTATACAAGATGCGTATATGCTTGTTGCTCCACTACAACTCGCGTATATTGATATTTGTGCTAGAAAATACAAAATGAGGTCGGGTTTCCATGTCACGATAGAAGATCTCTAATCCTTGGCCTTTTATATACTGGAAATGCTCCGACTCGGCCCTTTAGTTTCATTCTGAAGACTATAAGAGCACAATTTCGAGCTATGGAAAAGAGGAGAAAGCATTCAACTTTGAGAGCAAAGTTACTCTGGAGAAATTACTTCATATTGAGTCTACATCCCTTTGTTCCTCAAGGTTGAACACAGTGTTCAGCCCCCAAGCTCTTTCCCCATTGTTGAGAGGACCTCATTGCCTCTTTTCTATGAGCTTGCCTTTGGTGGAGGATTGAAGTGGTGGAGACCCAGTTGGAAGGAACTTGGTTTCTTGATTTCGAACCGTGCCGACACGGAAGTCTGTAATGTTGTCACTTTTGCTGATCAATTATTAATAGAAATACTCCTTTCCCATCCTATTGGTTTCTTGAAAATATATGATTATTATCCATGGATGTGTTTGCAATGTTTATTAATGGATTATGCTATCTGATGTGCTAACCCCATTTATATTATCACTATGTACTTTCTCATCTTGTTTGTCGAGAACTTCTTGCAGGTATAAAGCTTTGGGTCAAAGTGTTCAACGATGGAACATCATCAAATGTTGGATCGAGGTAGGCATCTTCCTTATATTTCACATTAGTTTATATAACATATGTTGGAATTGAGTTGATTTCTGCAGTCATACATGTCTGTTGTGGTTTACCCTAGGCCATAGAGATTTTTTCCCTTGTAACAAAAGTTGGTCCAATGCGTGTGAATGGGAGATCTTCTTGAGCCTTGTGCTCATTAATGAAAATCTCTATGGTTTATGCATGATGAGATGTTATCATTAAAGCTTAGTAATTGCATACTTAGAAGTGCAAAGGTGACGGGTATGGTGAAGAGCAATTAAGGATTGGTGGTTTCGTGAACCCGCCAACTTGACGACCCGCGAAAGACATTCCATGATGTTTGAAATGAACACTCGGAAGGGATAATATAACCCTTCGCAAATATTGGTTTAATGCATATTAATGGGAGATCTCCTTGAGCCTTTCACTCATCAATGACAATCTTTACAGTTCCTGCATGATGAGTTGTTACCATTAAATCTTACTAATTGCATATTTAGAAACAAGTGCGAAGGTGGAGGGGATGGGGAAGAGCAATTAAGAAATGACTAAGTATGAAAAGTAGTCGAATGAGCTTCAAAATAGGGTTACAAGGGATACTCAAGAGAGCGTAGGGCTTGACGGTCAAATTGTATGTCTCAGAAATTTTGAGTGCAAAACGCGTAAAACGAAAGAGGGCATGATGGGGAAGTCCAGTGGTCAGTTTGTATATCACGGAATTCCAAGTGATGTTTGCAGGTCATGGAACAATGGAAGCACAATATTGAGCCTGCCTATCCGGGAACCCGCAATCGAAAAAGTGGCTAAGTATGGAATAGGGAAACAATCGGTCGGACTTGTTTTCTCTAATATATTGAAATTTGTAATAGATATCCCATTACCTGGCAAGATCTTTTCTGCATGTTTCTAGACAAATTGTGTAGGGATAGTCAGTGTGATTGTCTCCTCAAGGATTTTAATCATTAGTGACAATATTTATGGTTGTTGCATGGTGCGTTGTTAGCATTAAACCTCAGTTATTGCATACTTGAAAAGAAGTATGAAGGTGGCGGGCACATGAAACAACGATTAGGAATTGGAGATTTCATGACCCGCCAACCCGATGATCCGCAAAAGAGATTCCAAGAAATGGCCAAGTATGGAAAGCAGACGGACGGGCTTCAAAATACGGTGACAAGGGTTCCCTAGGAGACGTGAGGCCCCGACGGTCAAATTGTATGTCTCGAAAATTTTGAATGAAAAATGTGTAACACAGAAGAGGGGATGATGTGGGAGTTCGATAATCAATTTGTATATCGCAAAAGTCCAGGTGCTGTTTGTAGGTCATGGAACAATGGAAGTGCAATCTAGAGCCCGCCTTCCCAGGAATCTGCAATTGAAAAAGTGGATAGGTATGGAATGGGGAAGAGGTTGGTCGGAGTCGCGATATAAAAGCATGAATGAAAATGTGAACCCGTGAGTCCACCAACCCACACAATTAGAAATTTTCAGAAAAAAAATGACTAAGTAACTAGAAAGATAAAGTAGAGGGGAAAAAAAAACGAGAATTTGGTTAAGTATAGAAGAGGGACAAGAAGGGCTAATATATTGAAATTTGTAATAGATACCCCATTACATGGAAATATCTTTTCTGCATGTTTCTAGACAAGTTGTATAGGGATAGTCAGTGTGGTTGTCTCCTCGAGCCTTTTTCTCATTAATGACAATCTTTACGGTTGTTGCATGATGAGATGTTAACATTAAACCTCAATTATTGCATACTTGGAAAGAAGTGCGAAGGTGACAGGCACAAGAAACAACGATTAAGAATTGGAGATTTCATGAACCCGCCAACCTGATGATGCGTGAAAGAGATTCCAAGAAATGGCCAAGTATGGAAAGTGGTATGATAGGCTTCAAAATAGGGTGACAAGGGTTCCCCAAGAGATGTGAGGCCTCGATAGTCAAATTATATGTCTCAAAAATTTTGAGTGAAAAATGTGTAACATGAAAGTGTGGATGATGTGGGAGTCCGGAAGTCAATGGAAGTGCAATCTAGAGCCCGCCTACCCGGGAATCTGCAATTGAAAAAGTGGCTAGGTATGGAATGGAGAAGTGGTCGGTCAAAATCGTGATATAAAAGCATGAGTGAAAATGTGAACCCGTGAGTCCGCCAACCCGTGCAGTTAGATATTTTCGGAAAAATGACTAAGTAACCAGAAAGATAAAGCAGAGGGGAAAAAGAAAGGGGAATTTGGTTAAGTTTAGAAGAGGGAAAATAAGGGGATAAAAGAGAGTGGGAAAATAGAAAAGTGGAGGGAAATTTTTCGTAAGTGGGAATTGGTCTCAAACAAGCCCCATTGTTGGAAAATCATCATTTTCTAGTCCAATATTGTATCCACTTACTCGCTTTCTATTGTGCTTGTACCATTAAAAAGGGTGTGAGCAAATGATTTGTTGATAATATTTTTTTATTACAACTTGTGGGAATAATTGTGTTCTTGATACATTGTTTAATGCCTTGAAATATTATTTTAAGTATTAAACTTCCTGCATGATGAGTTGTTAGCATTAAAGCTTAATAATTGCATATCTAGAAATAAACTTACTCTACTATCAACTTGACCGTAAGTATAACAATGACGAACTTGGATTTTAATATTGTGGTTGATTTCATAGCCCCATTTGAATTTAGCTACCATATATCATTTTTTTTTCAAAATATTTTCGAAGGAGAAATTTGGTAATTTCATTAAAAAAGTAAAAGTGATCAAATAGAGGCCAGGGGATGGAAAACTAATAGAATGTTTCCTTTTGGAGTAAAGGAATCAAGGAAGTGAAAGGTAAATAAGAGATCATTTGCTCAAAAAGGTTGAGATGAAAACAAAACTCCTTGGGCAGGGCCCCAACTCCCGCATCGTGAATTAGTGTTGTTATGTTCTATCTGCATTACAAATAGAATTGAATGTTGGTGTGAAACTATTTGAAATTCATTTATGTTTCCATAGAAACCTCATGTGATTGACACAATGCATTTTCATATAATTGTTCAATGCTCCATATTAGATCAAATTACTTGAGTCAATACAATATTTAAGTATTACGAGACTATCAAACTATGCAAATGAGAAGAGGTGTTAAATCCAACAAAGAAGCACCAACCAAGATTCCAAGGCAATTTTTTTTCTAGTAAATCTATAAAAAAAAATAGTGGGCAATATATATTTATCCATAGACATTGGATTGAGTTCTTTGCACCGAAGCATTGAACATATTTGTCATAAATACAGGTACATGAGTTATAAAAAAAAAAAAATGCATAAAATTATGTGTTGTTCATCTAGTGAGACAACATGTAGGAGCCATCGACAAGCTCTTAAACATGCATACAAAACTAATTATCATGCTTTTTTAGGAAATCCTTGCAGTATTCTCCTCAGAAGGTAAATGTTGGCTACCACAATCTCAATATATTGCAGAAGACCTGAGGTGACAAAGAAACAGAAGAGTGGTTCCATAGTGGAATAATTCTTTGGCTTGAAACAGGTTAACAACACTCTTGCTCCTGACACTGGTGACCTAGAGACATTTCAAAGCACCACTGAATTGCACAAATAACAAGGAAAATGCCCCGATGAGAAGAGTTTCCAATGCCCATCCACCACTGCCAAGAGTATGACATCCCGCAACATCGCTCCAACAACTCACCCCAGTAAGAAAGAAACCCATAATTCTTGAAACAAAGGAGGAGATAAGAACCCTCCTCACAGTAAAATTAATAGTTCTCACAAGATTTCTACAAGGAAGAAGAGAAAAAACATTGTAGAGAAAGCGGAAGAGCCTAAAACTAAAAGTGAGGACACACCAAGAGACCACCTCCTTACAGTCAAAGATTTTAGGGACACAAACTACATGAGAAATTCGATAGGTCCAAATTACTTCGTTCTGGGTGGAAGTGGACCAAGAGACCCCCTCCTTACAGGCACAGACTTTAGGGACACAGGATACATGAGAAATTCCAGAGGTCCAAATTACTATGTTCTGGGTGGAAGGGAATGAGTAGTAGGAATATGCCTTGCAACACTGTGAGTTATGGTCCTCACCCCATAAGATGTTAATCGTATATCCAAAGAACATGAGAGTGGTCTCGCAATTGAATAATTCTTTGGCTTGAAATATATCTTTGGGCGCACCAAGAGACCATTTCCTTACAGTCAAAGAGTTAAGGGACATAGGTTGCACTAGGGACAAATCAAAACCCAATCCAAAACCCTAAAAATGAAAGGAAAGGATATATCTCTGAGGGTGAGGACCTCCATCTGAGTTGAGAGACTCAAACTCTCGAGTTGCAAAGAGGCTATTGTGTTCAAGGTTGATTTATTTTCTGAAACCCCTTCCTTTGGTCTTGTCAGGGCCACCATCGTAGAGCCGGGAAGTGCCCCCCATTATGGTGGATTTAAATTTTGGCACAGTAGTGGGAACAACGTCTACATTGATATCATCCATTGTCGTATCATCCTCAATCAAATTATTTTCTTCTGGCTTGAAATCGACCGCATCAACCTCTGCGGCGACCATCAATGCAGGGGGGTGGGTTGTATGAGTAGGAGGGTTGCCTTGGAATTGTTTGGCTTGAAATATATCTTTTGGTGCACCAAGGGACCATCTCCTTCTTTTGTTCTAGGCAGAAGGAGATGTGTAGTAAGAATATTACCTAGACCACTAGAAGTTCTAGTCATCATGCCCGAAGGTGTTTACTATTTATGGATAGAACTGTTGCCATAAGTTAACGAGAATGTCTGTTTTCTCCAGATGATGTTTGAAATGAACATTTGGAAGGGATAATATAACCCTCCACAAATCTTGGTTGAATTCATATCAATGGGAGATATCCTTGAGCCTTTCGCTAATCAATGACAATTTCTACAGTTCCCGCATAATGAGTTGTTACCATTAAAACTTACTAATTGCATACTTAGAAAAAAGTGTGAAGGTGGCGGTGACAACGAAGAGCGATTAAGGATTGGAGATTTCGGGAAGCCGCCAACCAAATGATGTGTGGAAGAGATTCCATGATGCTTGAAATGAACACTCGGAAGGGATAATACAACCCTCAGTAAATCTTGTTTTAATTCGTATTAATGATAGATCTCCTCCAACCTTTCAGACATTAATTACAATCTTAACGGTTCCTGTAGGATGAGATATTAACATTAAAGCTTAATAATTGCATATCTAGAAAGAAGTGAGAAGGTGGCAGGGAAGGCAAAGAGTGATTAAGCATTGGACATTTCGTGAACCCACCAACCCACGAAAGAGATTCCAATAAATAGCCAAGTATGGAAAGCGACCAAGCTTCAAAATAGGGTCACAAGTTATACTCAGGAGACGTGAATGCCCGATGGTCAAATTGTATGTCTCTAAACTTTTGACTGCAAAATGTGTAACATGCAACAGGGCATGATGATGAACTTTGGTGGTCAATTTGTATATTGCATAACTTCAGGTGTTGTTTGTAGGTTGCAAAACAATGGAAGTGCAATGTTGAGCAAGCATGGCCGGGAACTGACGATGGAAATAGTGGCCAAGTATGGAATGGGGAAGCGGTTGGTCAGACTCGTGATATAAAATCATGAGACATGTTCGAAAAAACGACTAAGTAACCAGAAAGGGAAAGTGAAGGAGAAAAGGAAAGGGGAATTTGGTTGTCAATTTGTAGATCAGGGAAGTGTGGGCGCTGTTTGCAGGTGGAAGAACAATAAAAATGCAATGTCGATCCCACCTACCCGTGATCCAAAAAGTTGTTGAATATGGAATAGAGAAGCAGTCAGTCAGACTCATGATATAAAAGCATCAATGGAAATATGAACACGTGAATCCGCCAACCTGCGCACTTAGAAATTTTCCAAAAAATGACTAAGTAACCAGAAAGGGAAAGCATAGGGAAAAAAGAAAGGGGAGGGAAATTTTCAGAAGCGAGAATTGGTGTTAACAAAGCCCCGTTGATGGTCTTAACGGTAGATATTAAGTGCATTAAATAGGCGAACACGATCTTCAATCAAGGAATAGAGAAAGTGAGTCATTCTTATACTTTTCAGGATGTGTTTGCATAAGAGAAGCATAAAAAAGCTACAGGAAAATCAATTTTGGGACGTTTAAGTAAAATTATTGTACTGTCAACTTCACCGTAAGTATAACAACAATGGATTTTAATTTTAATTTTCCGTGGTTGATATCATAGTTCCATTGGACGTCACATAGCCTATATCCTTTTATTTTAAAGTATTTTTGAAGATGAATTTTGGTAATTTCATCGATCAAGTAAAAGTGTTAAAATGAGCTACATATTACATTTGCTTCACAAATCTTACATTAAAAGGAAAAACAAGTCTTGTATATTCTTTAAGATCATAGAAAAACCACTAAGATATTGAATTTATCATCCAACCATAATTCATAAACTCGGCCCATGAGAACCTTGAACTACAGCACGAAAGCACATGAACAAAAGTATGCCAAATACAATACAGGAAAAACCAGTGGAGATTGGGCATTGTATCCCATCCATAACCAAATCCCCAAATGGGCACCAAGAAATTTGTCTATTACTATATTAGCATGAAGCAAGATCACTATGAACATTTGATTTTGATAGTACTATGAACCAAGATCACGTTGACCTAAAAATGTTCTAACATTACCAGTTCTGGAAAAGAGTGTCAACATTTAACTTAATGAAATGTGATTAATTCATAGTTGGATACTTTGTATGAGGTTTGTCCTCATGCTTCTCATTCATAGACTGAATAATATTATGCGCTTCCAGTTCAATTTTCCATGGCACTGCAAAACTCTATTCGTATCCTCATTGGGTGGCATGGACAGATACACATGAGATTTTTTTGTTTCCTGCCAACGCTTGATATGATTTTTTTTTTTTGGTTCATTTGATATGCAGTATGGCATTGTCCTCATTTAATGTAAATTTTCTATGGATCTGAAATTCGCGTAGCATGTAGACACTATTGTCCTTTTTCTGTAGGTATAGTTCATATGACAATTCGGCTAACCCAAGAAGGACATCTTGTAACAGAGGTTGTCTAATTGTACAATGTACAATTGTGTTTCTGACGATTTAGATGACAATGTTGAAGCAATGTCTATATATGTAAGGGCATTTTTTGTTGGACAACTGAGAGGGGGGGTGAATCAGTTGTTACCGTGCTTAAACAATTATGCTTCTTTTAAATTCTTTACAAGGCACTCAATGATGATCAAAATAATGCAAAGAAATAAGCAATGGCACATTCAACATTAGTCACATATGTGAGATACACAGAGACGAATATTTCCCGAGGAAACCCATAAAGGGTAAAAACCTCTTCTTCTTTATATGATAAGTATTATTTACATTCTTTACATTATCATACATATGAGAACCAACTCATTGTGAGGCTACAACCTCTGTTTTTGCAAGATGCAACTTGCTGAGAGCACCAACTCTTTGTTTTCTCTAGCACCCACTAGAAGGAAGCACCAACTCCCTTGTTTCTCTAGCACCAACTAGAAGGAAGCACCAACTCCCTGGTTTCTCTAGCACCAACTAGAAGGAAGCTACGACTCCTTGTGTTCAAGCACCCACTTGAACCTCTGAGGACATGAGTCCTCCCTAGCACCTCCCTACCACCCTGATTTATGAATATCAATTACTAAGACTTATTACAGTGATATAATGTTTAACAACAACTTACCAGTTTCATCACTATTCTGCAAGATTTTCGCTACTCTGTCTGCCTCACAGTCTTCCTGCACGCATCCCTTGCACTTTCTGTTCTTCTATCTTTTATACTCTATGCACCATTCCTCTTCAATGCACCATTTGTCTTCTGTGCCTTCCAGCTTCTGCACTCCACCTTCTTCTTTGCACATGCATCATACCCAACAACAACTAACCCCGAATCTCTTCTTTGTCCCACATTCTTATACTCCCTGTGTATCTTGTGCACTCATCATATCCAATGGTTCTGCATGTCGTGTGCTCTGCCTGTTCAACATCACAACTCTTCATCTTCTTTAGCTGTTAAACCCGTGCATCTATCATCACTGGGTGTTACTCTAAGATTCCTCAGCCTCTTTGGTAGATGAGACTTGTTGTCTTCTTTGGCACAGTCAAGATTAACCTCTTTGTTGCAGTCACAGGATTCAAACTCTCTTCCAGTTGTCAATCGCCTCTATGGGCATTCCTCATTCCACTGGAAGGTTCCCTTAGACTCTTCCACTCCTCTGGAAGTTACACAGAAGTCTTTTCCACACCTCTGGCAGAAACCATCAGTAGTTTACTTGCAGTTACAGTGCGAACCTTGAAATAGAACCCATCTATGCTAGCTCCTTCCTCTTTCGTGACTATCGGTGGTGACCATCAACTATATAGACATTTCATCATTTCGGCATTTCGGCATTTGTGTGACTAAGTGCCTCGACACTCCCAGTCACGATCCCCGAAACTCCAAAAAGGAGCTTGTCTTTACTAGCTCCTTCCCCCATATTCCACTGATGTGACTACAGGCAGTGACCATCGGTTAGTTTGAAACTGCATTTCGCTATTTTTCATTTCAGGGATTCTCCAGTCAGTCCCTTGACTCCTCCAACTCTCAATCCCCAAAATGGGGTTTAACACAGACTAGCTCCTTCCTCAATATGACCATGGCCAAGACCAAGTGCTTATCCATAAAGTGATTTTCGCGATTTCACATTTTGGCACTTCGGCGTTCCTGTGGTGAAGTGTTCTTGACACCTCCAAGTTTTGGTATCCGAAACTCCGAAATGGAGTCAGATCAATAGTCCGATACTCCAGCATTTCTAATTTTGGTGAATCGTATTTCGCGACTTTGGGTTTCATGATTTCAGGACTCCTGTGATGCAGTGTCTTGACTCTTGACCTCTCAACCTCCCGGTATCCGAAACTCCAGTGTGGAGTCTTTTATCATTTCACGACTTTGGGTTTTGCGACTTCGAGAGTCTTTATGATGAGAGTCTTTTTCATTTCCATCTCCTGGTATCTGAAATTACGGTATCGAATACTTCGAAATGGAGTCAGATCAATGGTCCACGATCTCCTCGAACCAACAGCTCAGATCATTTCGCTATTCCGCATTTCGCGATTTCGACACTCCTGTTGATGAGAGTCTCTGACATCTCCATCTCCCAGTAACCGAAATCCTGGTATCCAGCTCTTCGAGTGATGCGCCTTTTTCAGGTTTTCAAGATTTCGCATTTCGACATTTCGGGACTCCTGATAACGAGAGTTTATGACATCTCCATCTCCCGGTAACCGAAATCCCGATATTCAAAACTCCGAGTGGTGCGCCTGTTTCAGGTTTTTGGGATTTCGCATTTCGTGACTTCGCGAGTTGAAAGGTTGGAGCATTTCATTCCTTCGAATTTTCAGTCAGCGAAAGCATGATCTTTCGCCATGTCTTCTTCTTGGATCGACGGTCTAGATTTGTCCTTGATCCAATGATTCAGGTTATATTTCGATTTCGCATTTCGCGACTTCGGGACTCCTATAGTGGGAGTTCTTAACATCTCCAACTCTTGGTATCCGAAATCTCGGTAGTCGAAACTCTGAAATGGAGTTTGACCAACACTTTGATCTTTCCATTCAATCATCGTTGCACTGCTGGTCTTCCTTGCCTGATTGTTTGCCATCAAATGAACAAGCACACCTTCGCATTGCGTTCGAATCTGCGCTAACTCCTCCTGAGCTTACTTTGTCCCTAATTTTCCATCGATGCATACTCTGATCTTGCCATCAATGTCAAGAATACTCTGCCTGTTAAACATACCAATATTTTTTACTGCATCGTAGACAATCAATCGTACCATTATTTATGAAAGCAGAGGAAGAATCAGGAGAGTTGCATTTGGCACATACAGGCTCGAAGGGGGTCAAGTACGCATTCGCTACAACCAAAACACCGTCAACCTGTGCATGTGTGTATAGTAGTTAATATATTGAACAATGTAATATACAATTGTACAACAAAAAAGCTGCAGAAAATTGGTCAAGGCAATTTTTATGTGCAAAGTGTGGATGGAATTGTAGATGTATACACACAATAGTTGTCGAACTAGTTAGTTTGTTGAGATCCTGTACTATGTATGTTCGCAATTCTATTACAAATGTTTCTTGGGTTGTGCGAAAGATCCTTTCTTTAAAATCTCTTTTCTTTGTTATATTTTTGAAGAGCATAAGTGGAAATTGCCCTTTATGCAATTGTTGTTCCATTGAGGAAAACAAATTCGAATAGGTATCGAACAATTGTAGCTACAACATGGACCAATGTAATAGTTGTGCAACATAAATGAGATATATGAACATGTGAAAGTAAAGGACAAAACTAGATATGGAGAATGGTACCATTGCCTTGTCGTTATCTGACTCTCCATCTTTTATATGGAGAATGTGTTGCGAGCCAAGTTTTCTCGCGAGTGTGACAACTGCGCCAATGGTTCTGATTGGGTAAGTGTTGTTGCTTTGTGCAAGTTGGTTGATTGTTGTGTCTGGTACAAAACGATATTCTGAATGATATTCTGGTCCAAGTAGGTGCTATACACAACCATTATGTCCCCGACAAACACTTGTCCAGTTCGATGGTTGTTCAAGCCTTCTATCGATAGTATATTGGGTGTTATAAGTTTATACCTTGTGACATTTTTTGAATAGAAAAATTAATGTGAATGATATTTTGCATTATTTTTGGCATAAATGTACAAGTAGATGCACAACTTGGATGAAATATGTAGGTCATATTTTTGTAACCATACCTCTTAGTCTGCAGAACTTGCACTATGTTGGGCGTTTCACTTGCGCTCATCGATAATTCTTGTGAACTGCAAAGTATGTGTTGTAGATGGAATCAACATATTTATCATGGCATATATGAATAAATAGATAAAGATATTTGTTTGGTAAACATATCAAGAGCACAATGTAACCATATTTACCTTTGGCCTTGTCGTTCTGTTGATGTTTGCGATGATTGACTGCTCATGCCCATGTCACTCATCCAAATTTTTATGATACAAGCATGTGTACATGAACATCAGAAGGACTAAATAAGCATATGCATTGTATATTGTCCATAATTGTTCTAAATGTCACATACAGGCTCAAAGGAGATGGAATATGAAATAGGGTGTCAAGGGATACTCAGGAAACATGAGGACCCGATGGTCAAATTAAATGCCTCAGAAATTTTGACTTCAAAAATGTGTAACACGTAATAGGGCATGATGGGGGAGTCCGACGTCCAATCTATGTATCATGAAACCCTCGAAGCTAGAGGCACAATTTTGAGCCCACCAGCGCGGGAACCCACAATAAAAAAAGTGGCTAAGAATGGAATGAGGAAGCCATCAATCAGACTTGTGATATAAAAGCATGAGTATAAATGTGAATCTATGAGTCCACCAACCCACGCACCTAGACAATTTCAGAAAAAAAAACTGAGCAAAGCAACCAAAAAGCGAAAGTAGAGGGGAAAAAGAAAGGGGAATTCAGTTAAGTATAGAAGAGGGAAAAAAAGGGATAATAGAGAGTGGGAAAATAGAAACGGGGAGGGAAATGTTTGGAAGCAAGAAGTCTAAAAAAAGGCCCATTGTTGCCAAATCATCATTTTCTAGTCCAATATTTTATCCACCTACTCATTTTGTGTGTTTGATTTACTATCACAATTGGTATACCTTTTCGAAGATTGTACTTCAAATTCCTCTGTTGTGGAATATAATATTTCATCCTCTTGTCTAACTAATCCAGGTGGATATCGATGGCCACCCACCTTTTCCAACTGGCTCAAAACATTTTTCTGGCAATTTTGGCAATTTACTATTTTTAGCAGTTTTAACTTCCGGGGCCATTTTGAGGGCCTAAATGAAGGTTTTTCGGGACCAATCTTCTCAATAATAGCCGAAGGCATGATTGAGCCCCCAAAATGAATCTCATCAAATATACCTTTCCAATGGCCTATCATGCGCCTAAAATGGAGATCGGATGCAAAAGTTACGACCCTGGGAAGTGGATGTACTAACTTACCCAAATGGGGCCCGCATGACTTTTGGCGCTTCATCTCCCAGGGTTAGGTTTTTGGATGTCTAGGTTTTTGAAATTCCTATTTATTTTAAAAAGGCCTTCAGAGCCTCATTGTAATCATCTTCTTGCGAATGCGAGTAGACATCACATCTCTTCTCAGAGATAAACTGCCACCATTCTAGTGAGTCTTTCACTCTGTATTTATACAGTCTCTGTACATTTATTTCATTAATAGAAATTGTGTATTACTATATGTCTGTGTTTATGGTTGCATCTCTGATACATTTCTGTTATATTATTGAATATCTATGATATCTCTGTGCATTTCCTTAGTATATCTCTGCTCTCATTTTGTGCCAAAAATATTCTGGATCAGTGGTATCAAAGCAGGCTTCTCTTGATCATTTTTCAGTGAATGTCCCCGACGAGGTCCGAGTATAGCAATTTGGGTCTCGAGCTTGTATCTCTTGAGGACAATCACTCTTACACATCCAAGAAACCCTCAATAGTGGAAGAAAAGAAAAATGATGGATTAGACGATCCTATCAGTATGTTGCTTGAGCAAGCTCTCACGCGACAGAGGGATGAAATGATGGAGAATTTTTCCCACGTCCTACAATGCTTGCCGATAAAAATAGGTGCATCTTCATCAAATGACCACTTTGGAGGCACCTCACCTTTCAAGGTACAAGTTAATTTTTATATTCCTATATTTGAAGGACAGATAGATGCACAATCCCTAGACAAATGGTTAAACCTACTAGAAGGTTATTTCTCTGTTCACAATTTTACCGACAGAGAAAATATCACCTTCGCACTCCTTAAAGCTCCAAAGTTCCACAGAGGAGTTTGGAATATATGGGGTTGAGCCCACTTTGGATTTTTTGTGGATGCGGTAAAGGAACATTATTATCCTATTAGCAACTATGAGGACCAATACATGAGATGGACCACACTATGGCAAGAGAGGGGCCAAGCAGTTCCAGAGTTCACCAATACCTTCCATACCTTGTGCACCAAGCTGGGTATTAAATACTCCGAATGACATTTGGTTATGAAATACCGTGGGGCTCTACATAGATACATCCAAATTGAAATGGATTTTCTAGACATCTCATCACTTGGTGATGTTGATCGATATGCTATTAAAATCGAGTAGAATTTTAAGCACCAGAACAAACGAGAGTTCAGGTCTGTAAATCCGCAACAACCAAAGTATGACAAAAACGACCCTAACAAACAGTCTCATGAAAACCAATCCAAGCCACAAGAAAAGAAGGGCCACGAGAAGACAAAGAAGGACACCGGAAAATGGTGCGATTTCCACAAAACCCCTGGCACAACATCGATGAATGTTGCTCAAAATAGTCATTGGTGGTCGAGATCAAAGACAAGGAGCTGAACCTTGATTCAGAATCTGATTCAAAAATTACTGGTAAAGGACAGAGCATTGACACAGACCCCACTGCTATTGTCACGACCGCATCAATTCAACTAGAAGAACCAACAGATCCTAAAGAGGGGGAGTGTTGGCCCTTGGTTATGGAAGGAAGTGAAGTACAAAGAAGAAAAGGTAAAAAGAGAGCTTCACAGAGGACACGGTAACTGTTACTGGGTTGAAGTGAGAAAAAGAATAGAAAAGATGGAGCGAAGTATGGAAAAGCAAGCCATTGGACGGGAAGACCAAGGATGACAGGAAAGCAAGGAAGATGGATCAAGGATAGCTCAACAAGTGGAAAAAGATATCATTGGATTCTTTGGATCACTGCACAGGAAGAAAGGAAAGACAGGCTGGCGAAGCCTAGGAAAAGCGAGTCAAGTTGACCTAGGGTTTTAGACACCTAGGGTTTTGTTAATTAGGGTTTCAACACGTAGGTTTCGACCTAAGGCTCTCGATGAGGTTTTGTAATTTATAAATAAAGGCCAAGAGGACCTGGGTCGGGATGGTACATGTTGTTATGATGTTGTTGTTGATCTAGTCATATAGTTGTGTGAGAGATCATTGTATTGTGAGGAAGAAGAGCTGATTGGAGAGGCTTCTGGTATTGTAAGATCTTCAGCTGGGTGCGAAGATCAGTTCCTGCAGCTGGGTGCACAGGAAAGAGATAGGAAGAGAGAGAAGAAATAGGATCTGTTGGTTGAGAGTGCAGACAAGAACTGTAAGATTTACCTTAATAAATTATAAGCACAGTTCTGTGGATGTAGACCTAGAGGGAGAGTGAACCATGTACATCTCTTATTATGTGTGTGATTGATGCTTTGATCTCTGTCGTTGTTATATTGTTATTTGCATTACTATGTTAGATCAGATCTATAGATGTGCATGATAGATCTAGCTTGATATGTGTTAGATGCATATTGAGTTAATGTTGTACTAGATCCACTTGATATTCCTCTGGTTATAAACATCTATGTCCTGCAACCCCCTCATAGCTGCTTCGGGTGAGACTACATCTGCTTCGCAGGTGTTACCGAAAGGGCTAGTAGCTAGGGCTTGTTGGTGCGCTCTTGGAGTGAACCTTGGGTTTGCCCCTATGCCAACAGAGAGTGAATTTTTCATTCATAGATGTGGCTGAAGGGGACCCTGCTACATTTTATTGTTGATAGCAAAATATAGAAGAACCTCATCTCAACGGAGGTCATCAAACAGTTGGGATTGTTGACAACACAACACCTGCAACCATACAACATCGGGTGGCTTTGCCAAGGATGAGATCTTTGTGTCAACCAACAATGTCGATTATCATACAACATCAAACCCTTCAAGGATGAGGTATTATGTGATTTTTCCCTACTGGATGTCTGTGATGTCCTCTTGGGCCAACCATACATGTAGAGGTGCCATGTTGTTTATGAGTCTCGACCCCCTAGTGTCATTGTTACTTTGGGGGGTCATCTAGAAAGAATACCAGAGGTAGTTCCGACTACTGTTCCACCTAAACAGTGCCACAAGGTAGTATCTCATACTACAAAATTTAGCTTCTTCACAATCTATTCAAAAGGTGAACAAAAGGATACTGCAACCACTACAACCTTGGCCCAAGCACCTTCTATCCAACAAAAGCAGGTCGAAAAAATTGCAGCAAAGTGTAAATATTCCTTTTGCACACAGGCATATCATGTAGCCAGACTGGTTAAAAAGGTCCAACCTTTCCAACCACATGTTCGTGATAACCTTCAACAAGCTAAGCAACACAACTTCTCCAGCAAGGCATGCAACTCACCAAGATGCAAATTCAACAAATGCTTTTCCGAGCACTCAATGCAATGAATACCATTTCTTCTTAAGGAGGGAGGATTGATCTAGGTGGATATCATGGCCACCCACCTTTTCCAACTGGCTCAAAACAGTTTTCTGGCAATTTTGGCAATTTACTATTTTTAGCAGTTTTAACTTCCGAGGCCATTTTGAGGGCCTAAATGAAGGTTTTTCTGGATCAAGCTTTCCAAATATAATCGATGCATGTTTGAGCCCCCAAAATGAATCTCTTCGACAATACCTTTCCAACGGGATAGCATGCGCCTAAAATGGAGATCGTATGCAAAAGTTACAACCCCGGGAAGTTGATGTACTAACTTACCCAAACGGGGCCCGCATGACTTTTGTCGCTTCATCTCCCAGGGTTAGGTTTTTGGATGTCTGGGTTTTTTGCATTCTTGTTTATTGTAAAAAGGCCTTCAGAGCCTCATGTAATCATCTTCTTGCGAACACGAGTAGCCTTCACATCTCTTCTCAGAGATAAGCTGCCACCATTCTAGCGAGTCTTTCACTCTATATTTTTATAGTCTCTGTACATTTCTTTCATTAATAGAAATCATGTACTACTGTATATTTGTGTTTATGGTTGCATCTTTGATACATTTATGTTATATTATTGAATATATGTGATATCTCTATGCATTTCCTTAGTATATCTCCGCTCTCATTTCGTGTCGAAAATTATCCAGATCACTAACTAAACTGTTTCTTTCAATGTAGCAATGCATAAAATACAATGGACATGAAGGTAAGTTGGTATGTAGAAAGACATGTAAGAAAATAAATACAATTCTATTTATTTCAATGTAGCAGCACAAAGAATACAATTGACATGAAGATAAGTTATTATGTAGGAAGATACATAGTATCTACATACAATAAATTGCGTGCATAGCATTAGAGAAAATGTACATACAATAAATGAAATACAAAACAATGGAATATGAAATAAGAGAAGAAGCATGCACTTTTGTATCTTCTCTTCTACATTTCTGGTAAAGAGTCCTTCGTCTTCTCCAGTTATTCTATTTGTTTCAATGTGGGAAGATACAAAATACAATGAACATGAATGTAAGCTATTATGTAAGGGAAAACAAGTAATATGTACATATAGTAAATGATAATCAAAGGAATAGAATAAAAGAGAGTTAGAAGCATGAACCTTTGTTTTTCTTGATCCATGGTTGTGGTTATATAGAATTTTTCCTGGCCAAAATATATTACAAGCCATAAAATATTAAGAAGTTGGATGGTCGTAGCTGAATGATTTGGTTTTGTGCAACAAAGTATCCAGATATGCTTTGAGACATGGAAATATAATTTTGTAATATCTTTGATGTATATTTCATAATTCAAGTACAAGACAAATTGTATCGTGGTCAGACTAGTCCGTATATAAGATAAAGAGGTTGTATTGTGATATGAGCACTTTTCACCATATATGGTCAATAAGTGTGTTTTTTACATGTTTTATGTTAACCAAAAGAAAGCAGACATTGTAATTGCACATGTAGTTTTCCAATTGTTTTGTTATGGCACTATTTTGTAGCATGTCAACACTGAAGTATCCTAGAATGATATTGGTTTCTTTCAGATGTAAATGGTGTAATGCATTTGAAAAAACATTCATTATGTTAGCAATGTTACACGTGGAGCGACATAGAGATTGAATATTGCAATTTGCAATCCATAGAAGACTACTCTTTCTAGCACCATCTCAACACATTTTTCTTCTACAAGAACATTTTGCAAAGGCATGTAGGTATGGTTCAGAGTTTGGAGAAAAAATAGAAGAAAAATTTAAGAGCAGGAGGGAAAGATGTTGCAAATTTGTGCAATTTTGTTGTAGCCTAGCCACCGTTGCACCATACCTAGCCCTTTTACACCTACATGCAGTTTTCTTCTACAAGAACATCTTGCAAAGGAAACAAGCTTGACATCGTATTTTTAATGCGAAAGACACAGGTTCGATTCCCGTATGAGATAGGCAGGTAAGCATTCTTAGGAAAACTGGGAATATCATCGAGGGCAAGGTGCAAAGGCTGAAGAATTCCTTATTCAATTAAGGTGCTAGATTTCCACTTCGTCACATATGACAAAGTATCGAGATTTGCAATGCTAGAAAAAATGACAACTGGAGTTGTGTAGATGACATTGGCATGCACATGGTGCAGAGCCTTGGGAAAAAATCGGAGGAAAAATTAAGAGCAGGAGAAAAATATATGCCAACCTCTATGGAAAGTCTGCAGGATAAGAATGACGAATAAATACTTAAACATTCTTACTTGAAAAATGAAAACAACGAATACGAATGAAAGTATGGTATTCAAACTTAGTCGTTAATGATGAACGACAGAACCATAGGTCCAATTGCGGGTGCATGACTTGAACCCTGCAAAGTGCAAAAGAACAGCTCCAACTGTTGGTGCAGGACCCCAAGCTTGCAAATTCGAAGCAAACAAAAGCAAGCAGCAAGCAACAAACTAATGATCAAGCACCAACAGGTCCAATTGCAGGTGCAGGACCTCAACCTTGCAAGTTGAACCAAACAACAATAAGCAACAACCAACGAACCAACGAACCAATGAACAAGCAACAACCAATGAACAATAAACAATACATGTATCTTCAATGATGACTGAATTGCATTCCAAGCATAGAAGAAATCAGAAACATATGATGACCATGTGAGTGGAAATCTTAAACATTCTTACTTGCAAATTTCAAACAACAAACAACAAAGAACGAATATGAATGAAACTATGGTATCAAAACTTACTCGACAACGATGAACGACAGAATCACAAGTCCAATTGTGGGTGCAGGACTTCAACCCTGCAAAGTGAAAAAACAACTCCAACTGCGGGTGCAGGACCCCAACCTTGCAAAGTTGAAGCAAACAAAAACAAGCAAAAAGCACCAATAGGTCCAACTGCAGGTGCAGGACCTCAACCTTGCAAAGTTGAACCAAACAACAACAAACAACAACCGAT
Source organism: Picea engelmannii (assembly GCA_009831015.1). NCBI lineage: Eukaryota > Viridiplantae > Streptophyta > Pinopsida > Pinales > Pinaceae > Picea > Picea engelmannii. Next base: position 189,193 of record ML785179.1, read on the forward strand.
GAACCAACAAACCAACGAACAAGAAGCAACCAGTGAACCAGTAAACAATATAAGTATCTTCAGTGATGATTAAATTGCATTCCAAGCATAGAAGAAGTATGAAACATATGATGGAAATGCGAGTGGCAGTGGACAACAATATTGTCCAAATTCACTGCAACAGTGTATGGAAAAATCGAGGAAAAATGTATTGTGACATGCCTATTTAAGTAGACATTTAAGGCTGCCAGGCCTATTTAAGGGCCTCGTGCTATGTAAACATTTAATTTTTCATGCATGTTTAAGGGCCTCACGCTATGTAAACATTTACACTGTCAGGCTTATTCAAGTACCTCAAAAAGAGTGGCAATGCTCAAAACTTTTGGTATGTAAACATTTCAATACAAATAGAAATAATAAAAACATTAAAAAAGAGTGTCGATGCTCAAAACTTCTAGTATGTAAACATTTCAATACAAATAAAAAATTTAAAAAAGAGCGTCGATGTTCAAAACTTTGGATATCTAAACATTTAAAACATTGGGAATAGCGAAGCTGACAATAAGACTTCAAATTTATTCTCTAATGAGATCATGATATATAAGGTTTTTTTTTTTATTATATAAAAAATAACGTTTTAGTTCTAGAGTTCGAACAATAAAAATGATACGAAAATTTATAGTCAAAGGACATATTAATATGAAGTCAACGAATTATCAATTGTTATAATCCCTCTATGCCTTCGACATGGACTAATAAGATTCTTAAATTTACACAATTTTCGAATAATAACATTTTCTTATATACATATAGGATTTCATATATCTTAAATTTACACCAATTTTGAATAATAACATTTTTTTTTATGCATATAAGATTTTATATATCAATATAATGTATAATTAAATTATAACCTTAAAAAATTAGATTATTATTATTATAAAAAGACAATTATAAATGATAATAAAAACGAAAAAAAATATCTCACATTAAATATTAATTTTAATATATGATTATTATTAATTGATTTCAATATTTATTAATATTATACTTATTTGTGCAAGGCTTGACATTGACTATTCATGATTTACAATGCATTTTTATATAGTGAATGGAAGTGGTATGAAGTTTGAGATAAGAGAGGTCTTTCACAATGAAATTAAATAAAATTAAAAATGATTTCATTAATAGAGATAGGTTTTTTTTAAGGTGGTAATTTTTTATTTATTTTTATATGTTTCACGTTATTGAGTATTAATAGCTTGTTATGTCTAGGGAAAAATTTTCGAAACCCGCTAGAAAACATGGGGAGGTCATGTTTGGTGGGATATTGATTGATTAACAATAGGAGCAACATACTCAATGATAAGAGTATCTTATAGACACAATAAGGGCATCACATGTCACTTACAAGGAATTGAACCTGGGTGGGGAGGATAACAACCATTCCTCCCAACCAGCCAAGCTACATCCAATGGACTTAAGGTGGCAAAATCTATCACAACTTAGTTGTCAATTAGTAATGTGGTGATGAGCATAGCCATCGTTCTCTTTATATGTGAATGTGAGTTGCCTCATCACCATTATTCAAGGAAAAACACACCACTTGAGATAACTCGATGATAGTCTATAAAGAGGCAAACTTTCATTCATGCCATATGCCTCTAGGTCTTGGACCATTAACATGTTTTCTTATGTTCAAGAAAAACGAGCTCTTAACCAATTATAAATTGTTTTAAGTCTTAATTCAAAACCAAAAAACAATTTTAACCTAAATAATATTAAAAAAATACCAATATCTAAAACTAAGACTACCCTTTAAAAAAAAGCCAATATCTAAAACTAAGACTACCCTTAAAAAAAAAAAACCAATATCTAAAACTAAGACTACCCTTACATCGCTAAAACTACCTCTAATTAAATTATATATATATAGAATGACGATAAACCATTGAAGCATATGCAGTTCACCGTTTAATAGTTTTGAAAGATATTTATATGTAACCGATGAGTATATTGTATATTGTGAAAGAATGCTCAAAAAAGTTTCTAACAAGTGGGTATGTTAATATAAGTTCTCAATTCTACACCTCTAAAATTTGTTTTCAATGCATTGAAAATAAATTTGTTAACACATATATTATAGAGATACTTAGGAACACATAATAAATTAATGATGGATAATCTAAAATTTGTTTTCATTGTATTGAAAATAAATTTGTTAACATAGAGATATTTAGGAACACAAAACAAATTAATGATGGATAATGATAAATGATGGATATCGATTGATGAGGTTGTAAGATATAGAGATATTTAGGAATACAAAAAATCGATGGATAATGATTAATGATGGATAATAATTGATGAGGTTGTAAGAGATGAGACAAATTGTTATCACATGTATTTTTTTTATAAAGTTATTTAGGAATATAAAATAAATTAATGATGGATAATGATTGGTGAGGTTGTAAGGGATGAGATAAAAGTAATGGTGCAACAACTTGCAAAAATTGTAATCATAGTAGATTTTCCGCAAAAATCGTAATACTCAACCTTGAGGGAATAACTCATCCATTGACTTTATTAATGAAACACACAATTATGATTTATTACAAAATGTTTTTCTATGCATCCTTACACTTCATACTCACTCTTTATCTACAATATACCTCTAATTCTACTCCCATTGGCCAATCTTGGCTCTCTTTTTTCTATTACATTTCTTCTCGAGGGACCCCTTATTCATCTTCAATTCTTCTATATGTCCTTGTGTCTTCTCTACTTCTTCATATTAACCTTCTGACCTCTCACATATGTTACTTCAATTTCTCTAACCCCTTCATCTCCTCTTCTCTAATTGTGTGTGTGTCGTAGCTATCCATACAATGTCTCTGGCTTCCTCCTAGCCTCCAATCTCTTCTCTAAACATTCTTCTATTACATATCAATGCTCCATGTATCCTTTATCTTTTAATTCTTCTTGGTGTCCCATCCTTTTTCGTATTCTTTGTTTCTAGATGACTATTGCATCTCAATGCTCCATATGTCCTTTATATTTTACTTCTTCTCAGTGTCCCTTCCTTTTTCTTATTCTTTGTTTCTAGGAACCACTTTCATATTCATCCATCTCAACCTTTGTATGGGCTTCCTTCATTGACTCCCCTATTAGTAAATCCTTTTCCAACCAAACTCTAAAAATGGTCACTCTCTATTAATAACTTCTCTATCAATCATCACCTTGTCTATGACTCCCTCTATCGACAACCACTCTATTGACAATTATCTTGTTAGTGATTTCCTATTGACAACCACTTTTTTAATGCATACATTGTCAATGATCTCTTTTTCGACCATCTTCATTAATGGATTTTCTATCAACAAACACTTTTCGACAACCTCCCTATTGATGACCATTGTATAGATGACCTTTATGTTGAGCATTCCCTCGTTGAACAATCATTTTTTCGATCGCTACTTTGTTGATCATCCCTCAATCAACAACTCCCCTACCAATCATTCCAATGTGAATCAAATACTTGGTCACACACACCTTGTTAGCAACCCCTTTGTTCAACACTTCCTTGACAATGACCACTCTATCTATTAGACTCTACCACTACCTTAGTGGTGACATCTCCATTAACATCAATAAACTATTTCTCACTTAGACTCCTTTTTAAAACCATTTACATCAACAACACTTTTGTCGATGACTCCACTATATGAACCATAGTTTTGACAATACTCATTTTCTTTTCTTCCCTCTATTTTTACCCATCTCTTCACCGCCATCTTTGTGCTTCCTTTTACCACTTTGGTTGTCTTCTCTTTTATTCTTCTATACTTCACATTCTTTTTTGTTTTCTCTCTTTAGTTTCTACACACCCTCTAGTGCACTCTCCTTGGGCATCCTTAGATTTTGGGGATGCTCTCGTTATTAGTATATTTTGACAGTAGGAGTTAGTTAAGATAAACTTTTTTTAATGTAATGTTAGCCTAAAGTGTGGTTTTGTACTTAATTAATATTTGACAATCACAAGCATGCCCTACACATGAGTGACCCAACAATTCAAATATACCCCTTATATTAACAATACTTGATATGTGGCTTAACACCCAATTGGACCATGATCTCTACATAAAGAGAATGGAGGGTCATTTGTTGATCATCAACTTGTGAGAGATGTTTAGGTAAACTATTATTTTTGCATTAATCAATGGCCTCTACTTGTTGTTTGGTTAGGCTTGTGCATTGTTTCCCTCTTTGATGGTTTTAACCATGTAAACATTGGTATACTGATTTTTTATCTCTATGTGTGAATGTTTGTCTTAATAATTTCAACCTGTGTGGATATACCTATTTTTTGAATACGGTATCACATTTCCTATGAAGATCCACTTCTATTGTTAATTGAGATCTTGACCTTTGTCATTGCATACACAAAGACTTTCTAGTTTCTATAGTTTATGAGATTTTTTGTTCATCTGAACAAGCATCATTCTTCCCACCTACATGATTGATTGATTGCTAAAGAAACAATGAAAAAGAGGAACACAACCAACTAATTTAAAACAAGCAAGCTTAAAAATTGAAAATGATTGACAACGAACTATGGAATGGGAAAACAAACCTTAATTCATCTTCAAGCTCTCTATCCTCGAAAAAGGAGTGAGTGACAACAACTTACTTATCAATGGGTGAATAATAACTATAATGATCAACAACAAGCCTTCAAAGGTAAAAGCAATGCTTGTTATTAGGTGAGTAAACAAGTGCATTTAGACACTTGACTTGGGTGAGCTCTATAAATCAAAAGTTTTTTGATAAAGGTCCCAAACAATGGAGAGAATTCTCTCCACTGCATTCAAGGCCTCATTTTAAGCTAGAAAGACCTTTCATTTCATCTAAAACAACTTTATTTTACCCAACATATGGTAATTTCTCCCTAGCAATTCAACAAAGGCACTATTTTTTTATTATAAAGTTTTATTTAAATATTTTTCCCTCTTATGTTCTTGGTTTATTCACATCTTTGGAAATTTTCGAGGTTCTACACCATTGTTTTGTGTATACTCTTCACTCTATGCTTTGAGAAAGCTTAGTGAAGCAGAAACATATCAAATGAGAACTTATCTTGGTAACTTCCTTACTAATGAAAAACTAATAGTTTGGCCTTTATTTAAGTTCTCCAACATAATTCTTGTTTTTTGATGGTTTTCTCATAAGTTTGTTTTTCAATATTGCGTTGGCCCTTTTCCTTTGTGTGGGCTTTGAAGCCCCCTTCTTGGTTACTAGTCCAAACCCATATTGTGGTCTTGAGACTAGTGTTTTCATGTGCAGTTAAAAGATTGTTTGGCTATGCATTATAGATGTTGTGACTCACTTGAGAGTCGGGCCTTTTTATCCAACCATTGTTAACTCCTTAGGCCAACACACCTTCCTTTGATCCATTACATTTTTTAGTGCTCAATATTCTTTGTGAAAATGCCCCATCGTGTTGTAACGACCTTTTTTCTTGGGACCTATACCACCATAAAAACATAACCCCTAAGCCTTCATTACATGGGCCTCCCATTTTGTGGTAAACAATGAGTACATATATGTGAGAGTATATCTATAAGGAATAAAACCTTTCACTTTGCAACCATCCTTGGAATGTGGATTAATATAAACAACCACCACTCACTAATTTCCATCTTTACAACTTGCAAATCAAGTTAAACACATGGACTAGCCACATCAACAAAAATTTTCCACCTTGCATCATACCCACCACCACTTAGTTCTATCACTATCTACCACATCATCAACACCACGTCAACAAAGTTCCACCTCAATGACCACATGCCACCTAGTCAATAGTGCCACATCTTCATTTTTCCACCCTATGCCATGCCAAAAGTACATTCAACCTACAAAATTCCCTTCTTCCAAACTATTTGTGATTATCTACTATGGGAGCAAGTTAAAATCTTTCACCTTAGATTGGTAAGTATCATGGGTACCTTTAATAAATCCTTAGTTTCACAACAAAATAAAATCCCCAAGCATCCTAAAAAGCATCCTCCTCTCCCAATAAAGAAAACAAGGGAACCAAACCCCCTCACCCTTCTCTCGCTCTAAATGTTGATAAAAAAATTAAGCCAACAAGCATTGTAATTTTTGTGGATATGATGATCAACAAAAGTCATGTTGCTTCACTAAAGATGGAAGCCTCGAAACAACAATGAATAAGAACAATATTTAGTAGGATAACTCCTCCTCTCATTCCACAAAAGGACATGCTCTTTCCGCTTCTATTTTTTCTTTTAATGCATCAAATTTTAGTCCTTCAAGTGAGTGGATTATTAATTCAAGAACTTCTTATCACATGACTAAGGATAAATCCAATTTCTTCTCTAAGTCAATGTAGCACCAAACAAATATTTGTTGGTTATGATATATCTATAGGTGTTGAAGGATCAATAATAGTTCAACTCATTAATGGTTTCTTTAATGATGTACTATGTGTTCCTAGTCTCATGCACCCTTATTTATGTATATCAAATAACTCATTATGGTGAAAGGAAAAACCATGGAGTTTTCTCCTCACCAAGTTGTAATAAAGAACTTAAATTATCCTCAACATATTGTAGCATCATGAACAATCGATGATATTACCATGTTGTACAAGTTTGACAACTTTGGGTCATATTCTCTTCCTTCAATTTTTATTATTCATAGAAATGACATTAGTAGACTTTAGCATGAACATTTTGGCCACCTAAACTACAACTCATTGCAATGACTATGTAATCATAATATGCCTACTACTATTCCATTCATTTCTTGTAAGGATGGTGTGTGTTCAAGTTGTGTTCTCTACAAACATCATCAAGACAATTTTGACAAACTTGCCCCTTGGCACACCTTGGCTCCCTTGCAACTTGTGCACAGTGTTTTGTGTGGTCCACTTCCTTCCGCTTCTTTCTCTAAGTTTGATTATTTATTAACCTTCATTGATGACTTGTCCATGTGAACTTCAATTTAATTCTCAAAACTTAAGAGCAAAAATTTTGACATGTTTTTGTCTTTTAATGCCCTTACATAAAAAAGTCTAGACATTGGCTTCAAAAGCTATGAGCGGATAATCGTGGGGGTGAATATGTCAACATAGAGTTTAACACTTGCTATGTTGAACATGGTATCCAAATGAAACACATTGTTCCATACACACCACCAAAAAATGGTGTTGTAGAGAAAAACAATTGCAACTTAAAGGAAATGGATAATTGTATGCTCCAATCTAAGGAACTCAATCCTCGTTTTTTGGCATAAGCCATTAATTTTTCAAATTACATGGTTGATCACACGCCCATTAAGGCTTTAAAAAATATCCTAAGGAAGCATGAGGTAACGTACAACCAAATGTAAGCCATTTTTGCGTGTTTAGTAGTGAAGCATGGGCTTACATTCCCAACAAGAAAAGGAAAGACTTATAGTCTAAAAATGAGAAGTGCATTTTTAATGGTTATTCAAAGGATGTAGAAGGTTATTGACTTCTTGTAGCTAATACAACATAAGTGATTGTCAAAAGAGATGTGAAGTTTGATCATATATCTCTCAACTTGCATTCTTGACTCGACATATATGCCATCTTTGACTCAATATCCATCCTTGATGCACGTGACACATCCTTTCATTCCTATACCAACTTTTTCTTCTTTTAATCCTTCTTTTATTCTATATCATTATTCTTCTTTAGAGAATGACGATGAGGATGCAAACAACAATATGCATGCTCAACCTCACCATCCATACGATTTATTGAACATGAACCTACACTACCTCTACAATTTCCTCGATGGGTCTGTACAACAAGCAATGTTGTTAGCGATCTAGTCAATGATCCTCTTGATCAATGTTGAATATGCTCACAGTTCTATCGAGCTTCTTTGGCTCAAGTTCTATAGACCCTGGATCCAAAAACCTTTAAATAAGCTTTTATCCATCCAAAATGGTATGCATCCATGAATGAAGAATTTTGTTCCTTGAAGGCGAACAATATTTGGGATCTAGCCCCTCTTCTAGAAGGAAGAAAACTTGTTAGATACAAATGGATTTACAAGACTAAGTATGTCATAGATGGTAGTTTTGAAAGACACAAGGCTCGAATGGGTGCCAAAGGTTTTTCACATGTTAAAATCATTGACTATAAAAAAAACCTTTGCCCCTATTGCCAAAATGAATTCCATCCACCTTGTCGTTGCCCCTACTACCTCATATGAATGGGAGGTCATCAAATGGAAGTCAAATCAGCCTTCTTGCAAATGGATTTGCAATAATAATTTTATATCGAACACCCTTCTAGATTTCTTCAAAGGGACTCCAACTTTGTCTATTGGCTCAAGAAATCCCTATATGGCCTCAAGCAAGATCCTCGCCCTTGGTATGAAAAATGACCAATTCCTTCTTGACTTGGGATTTTCTAGAGGCCACCCTTACCCTAATGTTTATACCAAGCAAGCAAGTGAACATATTCTCATACATGTACAATATTTCTATGACCTTATACTCACAAATATGCCAATTTTCACATGAAACTCTATGTGACTAATTTCATATCTAAAAAATTCTTCCTAGTGATCCAAAAGTAAACCCTAACTGTTATCACTGAACAACTTTACACTAAAATTATGACAGAAAATTTACAACAACGAAAACATCAAGATATGAGATAAATCATCCACACATTTGAGACACAATTTTTTTGTTTTGTAAATGTCAATTTCATAAATTTTCAGAAGGAAAAATCAACCCTCCTAGCTATCACAAATTTACCAAACAAAATGAAGACAAGTTTGTCCTACAAAATCAGAAAATCAACAAACCAAACCTCAACAAATCCCAAAAATATCCTATGCCTGCAAACCTGCTACAACTGCCACATGTACAACATGTTGACATCAGTCGTACAACTACTGACATAAGTTGTATAGACATGTTGTACTTGCTTAGAAAAAATTCCACACATGCAGACTGTCTTGTCTCTTTGACATGTGTGGAATTGTACCTGTATGTTCACATGTGTGTATTTTTCCATACAATATGACATGTATGTACTATTTTGATCACACGTGAAAACATTATAGTTGCTTCACACATGCGGCTTGTCCTCACACATGTGGTTGTACCTCCTCTCCCACACTTGCGACCTGCTACTCCTCTCCTCCTCACACCTATGACCTCCCTATGCTAGAAAAGAATCCTTCCTTGGATGAAAACAAAAACAATTTTTTTCCAAGAAACCTTAGGCTAAATACCCACAATTGTATAATTTCCCTTGCTAAAATTTCCAAGCTCATAACACAAGTGAACTTTCACTTATGCTAACTCCATAATGACATAATAATATTTGTCAAAATCTCTCTCCTTATATAGGTGTCAAATGAGAGAATTTAGGCACCCCTTCTAAAATCAACAATTAATTAGAATGTTTTATTCCTCTTTGTGGGTGTGAAACCCCAACACAAGCCCATAAATCCCATCACCAAGCCCAAGAGGCCCTAGCCTCATCGGCATTTTCATTGAAACAAAGGTGTAATATGGTGCCAAAAAATATTCCCACATGCCTTACACCATGGCCCCTTGTGGGAATGCCTCTCAATGCTACAAAAAGGCATAAACACTCGCTCTTGTCAAGGGAGGCATTCCATCCTCCTTCACCAGGAAGTATCCATGTCTCCCATATGGGGTATTCTACCACATATTCAATCCAATCCTTCTGACTGGATGCTCCCTCTGTCACCGAAACAAATCCTCCTCTCCAATCCTCCTAACTAGCCACATACTCGGTGACCTAGATGCACCAGTGACCTTCTGCAGTATATGTTCCATGTTGGGAAGGGGATAATTGTCCTTCCTTGAACTCCTGTTCAGGTTCCTGAAATCGACACAGAGTCTGATTTCTCCACTTTCTTTCTCACTGGGACCAGATTGGCCACCCAGTCAGAATACCTCAAGGGGACAATGATTTGGGCATCCAGCAGCTTCTTCACTTCCCTCTCCATGACAGGTAGCAGCATGGGATTTATCTGTCTCAGCTTCTGCTTGAATGGCTTAGCCTCCTCTTTCAATGGGATTTTGTGCTCAATGACTGACGTGTCGTATGTCTTGAGGTCTTCGTAGGTCCATGCGAACACGTTAGCGAACTCCTTTAGCAGCTTAGTATATTCGATCCTCTGCTCCTTGCTCAGGATGTTTGACAACTTGACCAGCTTGGGCTCCTCTGGTGTGCCTATGTTGCACTCAGTTGTGTCAGCATCATCACCTGAAATTCTTCCCTTTATCGCCACATCATTTCCATCAAACAATATTTCTAATGGGATCAAGCCTTTTGGTATGTGATTTCTCGGTAGTTGAATAATCTGGTGGTTAGCAATCTCACTCAAAAATCCCCTAGGATGATTGTCATCTTCCTTGTCAGGGTCCTCATCTATGTGCAATGCAGAAAAGTCATCAATGGATTGGAGGAATTTTTCGATCTCCTAATCATCCTCGAATACCTTCCAATGTCTGACATTGTCCAGTACAACAGGTCTATATCTTATCTCGACCTCATATTGGGCAATGGGTAGCGCAGGAACTTCGAACAAACTAGCTGAGAAGGCTTGAAAGTCGGTTGGAGCATTTTCTTCCGTTGGAATGAAAGAGATGTTAAAGGCCAGGAAAGAATTATCAACTAGGTTCCATACCTCGTTCCTGTAATTCTTGAGTCGAGGATGTTTGGTCTGATAAACGTTTTTTACCTGCTGGACAATCAATTCTGCGTCCCCGAACGCGGCCATCTCCCTGATTCCCATTTCCTGTGCAGCTCTTAATCCCATAATCAGAGCTTCATTTTCTGCCACATTGTTGGTGACTTCAAATTCCAGCTTGTATGATAGTGATATGGTCTCTTGAGAAGGGGATCTGAATACCACTCCGGCACCCGCACCTATACTAGAAGAAGCTCCGTCAAAGAACATCTTCCAAACAGAGGTGGTTGGAGGAGGCATTTCTTGATTAAGACTGGGTTGCTTTATGATTTGCAAAGGGGCCTCAGGAGTCTCAATGACCTGTAACAAGCTAGACCCTAAACCAGTGTCAAGTGCAAAGATGGGGTGATTAGTGGTGTCTGCTTCATCACTGACAATGTAGGCTAGATGGGCTTCTCTATACAATCTCCTATGTTCCCCTCCAAAGATTGGAATGGTGGCATATGTGAGATCCATCTGCAATGTCCCTCCAAGTCTCTTAATCCAAGACCTTGAAAACAACATGCCAAACTTGGGGGGAACATCAGCTACCACGATGTCCATGATCATACTTTTCATGGGTAGCTGAAACAAAGATACTGCCAGGTCCTTGATGACTTCCAAACATTGCACTCTCCTGGAGTCAAAAGAATAGAGGTCGTGGTAGGCTCAGGTGACTTCCAGTCCTAATTCTTCCATGACATCTTTGGGCATGAGGTTGTGATAGGCTCCTGAATCCATCAAACAGTTGTGCAGTACCTTGTCATGTATGTTCAGGGAGGTGTAGAAGGGAGGGGATGAATCATCTATGTCTTCCACCATGGGGCCTAGGACAACTGCTGGCTTTTCGTCTTGGAGGTTTATGAAGTCTGTGAATGGGCCTTAAGCTTCAGATTTCAAAAGGTTAGAGAAGCGCTTTTTGAATTCACCATGTTTAATTAGCTCAGTGAGGGGCACATGGATTCTGATCTTTTGAATCTCATGCTCGAAATTAAAAGAGGATGTAGGCTTTGGAGTTTCTCTAATTTCAGGGGCATGATTTTGGAAAATGGGAGAGAGGGGTTGGGCCTTCTTACCTCTATGGCTATCTGCTACCTCATCAGCAGGCTTCTCTGCTCTAGAGGATGGCTCCGGAACATCAGGTGTTGATGCCTTCTTGTCGGATCTCAGGTTATACCTGCCTCGGCCACCGCTAACCTTGTCTCCCTTGCTTAGTTCGTTTAGCTGACTGTTCATGAGAGACTCCTCATATGCTGATTGAGTCAGGTGAGGGAAAGGGGGAGTAACCTCTAAAGAATGGATTTTAGGCTTAGGCTCATCTGCTTCTACTTCTTCTTCGTCGGTCACAAAATTGTTCTGGAAGGGAGCCTGAATCCTCTGGTCGTCTCTGTCTCTTTCCTTCTCTTTGTGCATGGTTGGAGGAGCAAAATTGTTTGGCCTTCTGAAACCCGCTCTGTTCTCGTTGTTCTGAGGGCCCTTATTCATTTGTTTTCTTTCCACTTTTAATCTCTCCATATCTTCTTTCAGAAAGTTCATAACCTGAGCGAGCTCATTTACTTGAGGGTGGGGTAGTGATGGACCGGAAGTTGAGACTTTTGATTTTCCTTTCCTTCTGTCTGCGTCGGCCCTACTTCTCAGTCTGTCAGCTGCTAATATATTGGATTCCACCTCTATAGCTGCATCTTGCATTTTAGCTAAGGAGGTAGCTCTTCTTTCTCTTAATAAGAGACAGAAATCGGGGTCGAATGCACCGGCATAGGAAATTTGAGCAGAGGCCTCTGAGGGTTTTATTTCTGCAGGGATCTTGTTATACATCTTATTGAACCTTTTGGAGAAGTCAGAAACTGACTCCTCTTCCTACTTCTTCAGAGACCCAAACTCAGTCATGTAATATATGTAATCTTTTCTATCTCCCCACTGCCTCAGGAAAACATTATCCGGGGCTTCAATTCCAGCAATAGATCCAGGGGTCAGTCCCCTGAACCACTTTCTAACCTCACCATCCAAACTCTAGACAAAGACCCTCATCCAGACATCTTCATTTTCAATGTTCAGATTGTCTGCATAACTGTAGAAAGCAACCATGTTCTCTTCTGCAGTTATGTCTCCTTCCCCAGTGAACTTGGGCATGTACTTCAAGTAGTCTCCAGCAGGGAGGGGATTCATAGGGTGAGGCAGGATTAAGGGAGCATATCTTGCAACGACTATGGCAACCATTCTATTCGGAGGGGGATTAACACCAGCCATAGGGATATTAGGTGGAGGAGAACTTGGAGGAGAAGGAGTATGAACGAGAGATGCAGGCAAAGAGGTCCTCATAGGAGACGAGGGGGAAAACAAAGAGAAGTCTAAGGGACCCGAATGTGCAGCTATCTCTCTCTGTACAGTAGTGACAATAAAAGGAGTAGTAGTGAAACCCTCAAAACCCTGAGGTCTGTACTGAGGGACAACTTCCAGAGAGGGGGGAGTGACAAGGATCTCTCCCTCTGATACCGGATCAGGAGGAGAAAAATCAACAGGAACACTCCCAAAATTCAAGAAACGGGAAACCTCAGAGGAAGGATGACTAGGAAGCTGAGAATAAGAAAATGGAGTTCTTACAGGAGGATGTGGAGAAATACTTGATTCGGATACGAAACTTTCTTCTAAAGGAGCCTTTCCTCTTCTGAGAATCACCTCCAGATTTTCTTCAGTTGCAGCTAGAGGAAGCTGTGGATGGGACCGCCTGTGTTTGTCGCCGGAAGACACAACTAATCCAATGGGTTCGTCGCAGTGGAGTCGTCACAGTGGAGTCGCCAGGTGCACAGTAGCAATCTTTAAGTTCTGATACCTGATGCACCTTCAGAATCAGCCTAATCTTTGTCGTTCAATCCCGGGGAAAATATTCAACTTCGTCCCTGGCAACGGCGCCAGAAATGTTTGCGGTCGGAAGTCACTCCTGGATTGCTTGTAGGAGCAGAGCCCGATGCCCATCAGTTTAATGTCACGATTTGTTTTAAAAGGGTGATCAAATGGAGGGAAACTCAGAAAAATATCGTCTCAACTTAGAAACTAGGTCGGGCATGCATGACGAGTGAGGTCTTGATAAACTTCAAACAGAGAGTTGCAATAAAGGGTGAGTAAGGGGGAAGACTTTTATGAGAGGAGTGTGAAGGTCTGTCATAAACCTCAAGTTCATATCAGACTGGAGAAGAAAGCATTCGAACACAACATCCTTTATATTCAAACACAGAAAACCAGAGAATGCAATAATGTCACAACAAATCCTTTATCCTAACATAACTGTAACAATCCACGTGAATCATTCAACTGTGAACCCTCCGGCATAAGATGAAACAAATATGGAAGAAGAAGAATTATTTTTCATAAACCAAGAAGTCTCAAACATAGAGCCATAACTAGGAAACCAAAATATTTGCTGAAACTTTATAGTTGGGAGCTTAGCTCTACCATCGATAGATACAAAAATGGAGAAAACACCTACATATACTCAAAACAACAATAGCAGCGAAACCAAGAGACTGCATTGAAATCTTTTCATATGCATGGCTTCTGACGATCCGCAACCACAATCTTTGAATGGTCGTCCAACTTATGGCAGACGCGATCGATCTTCTGACAGTTTCATCGACGAATCGACGTGCCTTTAATTCATTGCAGGACGTCCCCATTATGGTGGAGACGATGTCTAACCACCACCAACCGCTTCAATAACTGCTTCCTGGGGATTGAAGACAATCTAGCCAACTCAACACTTTGGGATATGGAAGACTTCTCGCACTGCCATGTGGAATAACTGAACAACTTGATGGATAGGTATGGAGGCCAGCGTGGAGAATGGGGCGCATAATAGGAGTAATTGCGTGATGCGGGAAGAGCAACAAAAGAGGGCACATGGTGGAAGAAAACAGGCGGAAGAGGAGAAAGACGAGGGATAGTGGACTTGCTCTTTGGCGAGAGGCTGATATGGAAAGGAGCGGGACATATGGCAGGTGGTGAGTGGACGATGAGATGGAGGATGGGCCACCTGGATGAAAGTGGGGGGGCGGATGGATGACACACGACAGCAGGAGAAAGGTGGGAAGGAAAATGACATGATGGGAGAAGGGACCATGTAGGCTAAACACAGAGCAGCTGAGAGAGACGGGGTTGCGCGAGCGTCGTTGATCTGGGCCGTCGGAAAGTTGCATCCACGATTTCGGACCCCCCCCCTCCGCTTAAAGGTAGAAAGGCGGGGGGGGTCCGGAATGGTATTTACCGCCGTTGATCCGGGCACGTTGATCTGGGCCATCGGAGAGGTGCGCCCCCGATTCCGGACCTCCCCCCTGCCCCCTGCTTAAAGGTAGAAAAGTAAGGGGGGTCTGGAATCCAATATGCACCGTTGATCCGAGTGATTTGATCCTTGCCGTCCAGACTTGGCCTTCTTTTAATCGCGGGCGCATTGGCACATCAAACTTAGGAAAAGTGGGTTTTAACCCATTCTTTTGCAATCTAACCCCCTTTACAAGAAATATCGCTAACAGGTTCCAATCAATGAAGTCCACCCCCCACTTAGTGAAGGGATCGAAAATAATAACTGGGTGAAGAGGGGATGGATGCGAGCACATTTTTCGAGTGAAAAAATGGCAGGGGTGACACTCCTTAACCACTTTAATACAATCCTTAAAGATAGTAAGCCAGAAATAACCGGCTTGTAATTTTTTTTAGCTGTCGCAAGCCCGAATAAATGACCACCACAAGCCCCACTATGGAAATCATTTAGGACAGGCTTGGCCTCTCCGTGAGTTAAGAAACGACGCAATATATCATCTATTCCTCGGCGATACAAAGTGTCACCGACAATAGTATATTTCTTGGTTTGGTATCTTATACATCGTCGATCATCTAGTGAGAGATGCTGAGGG
This sequence comes from Picea engelmannii, assembly GCA_009831015.1. Classification (NCBI taxonomy): domain Eukaryota; kingdom Viridiplantae; phylum Streptophyta; class Pinopsida; order Pinales; family Pinaceae; genus Picea; species Picea engelmannii. Next base: position 204,854 of record ML785179.1, read on the forward strand.
AACTTCAATGTCTAAAGATAGAGCACAATGTCTCCATACCGAGGTTTAGACGATGAGAAAAGAAATATGTGTTCATCGACAAATGAATCGACATGGATAATGTCCTCATCTAATCACGGGAAATCGGATATCAACTCTGCAAATAATAGGGACTTGTTGGATTTCACAGAAGCGAAATCGAGATCAAACTCCTACAAAATTACAATCCATTTATTGTATTTCCCTCTTATGATACGTCAGGTAAGGAGGTATTGAAATGGATTGACATCAGCAACCACCGTAATCTTGCAAATTAATATGTAATGACGTAAACGTTTGGCTACATGAACGACAACCAGAGCTAGCTTTTCAACGTGAGTGTAGTTGAGTTCAAGACCGAGTAAAGTTTGACTAAGATAATAAATAACGTGCTTGTGGACTTGTCATCCTTCTGAACTAGAACCATACCAATCGTATCCTCGGACGCGAAAATGTAAAGTAAGTAATCTCTACTGTAGTCTGGAGGCTTCAGTAGAGGCATCGACACCAAAACTTTCTTCAAAGCATCGAAGGACTCCTGGGCTCACTCATCCTAGATAAAAGGGGTGTCCTTCTTCAAAAGATGCATGAAACCTTTAGTGATAGTAGCATAGTTCACTATAAAGCTATGAAGAAAGTTATCTTTCCCCTGTAGACCCTAAATTTTTCTAATTGTGCACGGGGTAGGCAACCGAAGTGTTTCCTCAACCTTGAGTGGATCTACCATGATCCCAGTCTCAGAAACTAGAAAACCTAATAGACGACCAGACTTAATGCAAAAGATGCATTTGTGAGGGTTAAATCAGATCCTATAATAACGACATCTTCGTGATCCCATGAAACACGAAAGTCATGGCACGTTGAAAGGTTGCTCCGACATTTTTAAGGCCGAAAGGCATCTTCCGTTATGAAAAATTTCCCCAAGGACAAATAAATGTCGTCTTGTGTTGATCCTCAAGTTTAATTTGAATTTGATTATATCCTGAAAATCTGTCCATGAAAGAAAATACTTTGCTTCCCACACACTCGTCGAGAATCTGATCGATGAAAGGTGTTGGGAAGTTGTCTTTCAGACAAATACATGGATGGTTCCTTGCTTCTTATCTACATGAATGGGGTCGGATACCCATTATGTTAAATAAACCAGGTAGATGAAGCCAACATTAAGTAGCTTCTCCACCTTTTCCTTAATAGTAGGGGCCTTTCGAGGGTTGGCAGCTCTAAGACATTGTCGAACAGGTTTAGCATCTGGATACATTTTAATTTTGTGTTCAACAATACGAGGGTCAATCCCTGACATCTCTTCATAGGACCAAGAAAATACGGCTCAAAATAGGATTTTGTCTAGAAAACAATCTGCATTGATATTTACGTTTTCAACCTTACCAAGGGTACGAGAGATGTCGATCTGTATTGTAGGAAAAATACTCACCATATTTCCTTCAGCATAAATGTCGTGCATATCTAGTGGAACTACGGCATGACCAACTATCTCACTCAAGGTATATCAAAAGTCGTCTTGTTCGATTCTTTCAAGCTCTGGGAGAAAATAAGAACGGTGATGCATATTATCTGAAGGTTTGTCGTAACCATTCATGACTTCGATGATGGCTTCATCCAAAGGCAAAGTCCCATCGAGGAAATCATGTAAACATGACAACAAGGTGGCCCACACGGGCCTAGACACAAGATCCTCCTCGTACATCGGAGAGGGAATAGGATCGGGATCGACGGAAGAGTCAAGAAGAGATTGATACACAATCTCTGTTGTCGATAACGGCATGGCCATCCTAGCATGCGAGTGTCCTTCATAAGACAAAGTCAGGGAAGGTAGGGTCCACAGATCATCAAAATAAGACGTGTGAAAAGGACTGAACCTCCCAGTCGAGACGGGCCTACTGGACATGGCATAAACTTGATGGTTTGGTGATGAGAAGTCGAAAGTACCCATAAGGAAACAAAAAAATTCCAACACCAATATTCTCGATTGTCGTCCGAGAATTGTCGATCACAAGGATCGACTATCCAAGAGATGCATTAGGGATAAGGTATGTCAAGGGTAACTAATCGATCGTTACAATATTCCCTTCGTGAGGAAAACAAAGAGCACGGAAAATGAACGATACAACAACGATCATAGCATAAGTCCAATTGCGACCTAGCAACATGTTATAATCAAGAGGTGCATCCACTACCTCTACTTCCACCTCTACTGTCTTCCTGCCTAACTGGACCAAAAAGGCAGGGAGAATATCGTGGGGGTAGAAGGAATGACCGTCAAAAGCAGTCAACATGTTCGATGACTTGGAAAGGGTCGGAGAACCGAGAGCTTTCCAACAAACCAGGGACATCACACATGTAGCAATGCCTTCATCAACAACTGAATGTTTGATGGTATACTTTGAATAATCCACATGGATTTGGAAAGCCACATGGTAAGGAAAGCAAGGCTTAACATCTGTGACGTCAAACTTGATAAGATTTGAGCCACTGGGCTCTAGAGCTCCTAGAGTAGAGATTAAGGAATTCCTCTGTGAAGGACACGTCTAGAGTACCTCCAAAGCCGACATAGCATAAGGGGTTTGGCCCATGTCCTCAACAAAATAGAGTAGTTAAGGGAGGCCCTAGCATTTGGATTATGGGTAGAGCGCTTGAGTACTCCTTTCGGAATACAAGGTTCTGGCTTTGGTTTCTCAATATGTAAAGTCATCTCTGGGGGAGGAGGAGGAGATTCTAGACCAGGAATAGTTTGTTTAGAACTATAGTCTTGAGATCGAGTTATCAATTTTTTCATCGACCGTATTGATACATAGACGACCTCCATTACCTGTCTTTTCATTATTGTCCTTGGATTTATTACCAATTTTCCCACCCTTATGGTTATGAAGTCCTTTCTTCTTATTCCATCTTACCGGTTGGTTACCATTCGGTTTGGTCGACGATTGCAATGAGTGTACATCCGCTGACTAAGTGGTATTGGAGGATACAGAAGAATTTGGTCCTCCTACAGACTGGTTTAAAGACAACTCTTTTATCTGGTTCGTCACCGAGTCTGTGGACTTTACATTGGCGGAGCCTACAATGCCATCGGCATGAAGTCCAGGCTTTTGTCTAGTGTCGTAAGTAGACCATGGTGCATCAGGAAGGAGGTGGTATAGCATCCCAGACTAAGAATATATCAAATCTAACTGTTGGGATCTAAAGATAGCTTCTTCCTCATTGGTAACCCCGGAAGTAGCAATGTCCTTTGATTTAGGAGGATGTAAGGACTTAAGAAAACATTCTAACAGAAAGGTTGGGGGCATAGGGGTCTTAATAAACCTCTTCCATCTACGCCACACCTGGCATAAAGTAGAAAACAGCTCTAAACCAGCATCATAACAAATGGGAAACTAGAAGTGGTTAAGAAAGACCATCACCAACTGATTAAAAGTCCCATATGCCCCCCTTGGTAGCTCAATATACCATTTCGTAGCAACTTTGATAAAGGTGCGTTGAAATAATCTCAAACGAATAGAATCGTCATTAAGGGAGTTTGATGAGCACCAAAAGTGAAAAGTTAATGATGTGATCACCAGGATCCTCCCCATTCTTACCCCCAAACTTTGGGATGTCTGAAGGAAGTTTGGTGGGGACTGGGGGGCATGTAGGATCGTGAATCACAGGGTCATTCATTAACTTAGCCAAATATGACATATTAAGTGTGGCCAGAAAAGGGAGACGTGGTTGCGACATCTGGCCCCAACCTCTTGGGAAAGATTTCACTTGAGTATTCGAAGGCCATCTAGGGTTCTGGTAAACACCATGGCCCTATCCGACATTATAAGGCCCTCCTCCAAGATGACTCATATAAGGTGGGTTGGGCATCATTTTAGCTGGAATGTTTTGTTGAGGGTTATAGAAACTTGCCCCAACTAGATTAGATCCAGGTTGGGGGTTGCCCAAAGTGTGAAGTTGACCTCCCCCAAGTTGGAAACCAGAGGATAGAGGTGGATTCATCATGCCAAGTGTATTAGTCGGAATCTGCCGAGGAGGTAGGATTGTAGGACGAAACTTGAGTCGAAACTTGTCCTTCAGGTTGAATATTCCACCCAAAAGTAGGAATATTGGACCCGGGGTTAAAAGCAGGCATACCTCCCATATAAGGAGTCATTTAATGGATTTGAGATCCACCAAATGAAAAAGGAGTGTACGGAGGTGTGTTGCCCCTAAGCCCAATGCTAGCATTAGGGCCAACAACATGATGGAGTTCGAAAACTGTGAGGTGAAGTTAGGCATACCATAAGAAAATGGAATAGAATCCATAGGGATGGACTGAACATTGTAGCCCGGTGAGTGGCCAAGAGACCCAAAGGGGTTCGAGGCGGTAGTGTGAGAATTAACTATAGGACGAGCCATAGTAATGATAGGTGCCTCTGATACCAAAACCATGGATGTTGCAGGAGTTGAAGGGGTGCCATTAACTACATTGGGTATGGGAGTTGAAGGGCTCCCAGAATTCTGAAGACCAGGTTCAGTACTCATCCTTTTAGAATCCCAAGTCTGAGCGGTGGATGTGTGTGTACAACGTGTAATGACTTTAGGCCTTTTAGAAGGCAAGGACATGAAATCCGGTGGTAACTTTAACAAGCGATGGGACCGACGGGGCGGCTGGTCTGACTCCACGATGACTTAAGACTCTAAAGATAAAAAATATATCCCAAGGCCAACTAGTAAGAAAAGAGCACACCAAAAATCAAACGGCCAATATGCATGCAAACGGTTCAAAGGGGCTGAGTGGCCTCCCTCCCTAAAGAAGGTATGTCTCGTCCAAGAGGGACTTGAGACTCCATGCTAAAGATCGAAGGTAAAAGGATCAGTTATAGGGGCCCTCATGGTCTTAAAAACCAGTCGGTCAGATCCCCCCAGAGAGGTAATCCTCCATAAAGGTTGTGTGTTGTCCGACCCCTATCTGACCCAGGGTACCTATAGAATAACCCCTGCAAGTAACCTATGAGATACCTATGTCAAGCAACTAATAAAACACTGTATAATCGATGCACAGGAGAGCAATCGTAAGTCTGGATCACCGTATGGGCAGGGTAGCAGAGCCTGAAACCTTGAAAGTATCGCCTCTCATGGAGGTATGGGCACTAGCAAGATCCCCAAATACGAATAAATCCACAGAAATATCTTTGACGCTAGGCTAGTATCCGGGGGATATCCCTTCAACCAACTTCACGAGACCTCGTGATTAACTCCGGTGTGAGTGGAGCCTCCTGATATTACCAATTATACAATGGATTTCTCCACTCCCTGACTCAGACACATATGTTGATTTAATTTCCTTGGAGAAGTTTACTCACAAAATTCTATTCCAAGGCACTAAATTCGAGACTAGTTTGTGCACCCTAGAAATTAAAATTGTTACTAATAAATTTTAGATTATACCATTGATTTTATAGCCGTAATTACTCAAAAGGTATATGGTAATGAAACCAATGGTGTTATGACTCTGCAAGAAAGTAAATATGAAGATAATGCAAAGTCCTAACTTTAACTTTTGATGAATGATATGCTCCTAAAAAATGATGCAATTTCCAAATT
>ML785179.1:218589-233390 GCA_009831015.1 Picea engelmannii
AAACCTTTACTATTGATTTTCAAGAAGAAGGGGAACAACATTTTGACCAACAAAATTATAAGGGAAAAGATCTTGATGAGGTTTTTCAACCCCACAAGGAAGATAAAAGAATCATTGAAGACACAGTTGAGGAGCTAGAACCCGAACAAGATGATGAAGTTTTGACATGATCTCCTCTCTCTGATAAATCCATCCATGAGCCTTTCCCCCATACACAAGAAGAAGAGGATGAGGTTACTCACTTTCCTTTTCGGGATCATGACAATGCCTTGTTTTATGATTTAGAGAAGGAAGAAGAAATGAAATCCTCGAACGAAGAAGACCTTCCTTGTTCTACAGTTGAAGATGAAGGGACAACTGAGGATAAAACAATGATGCATGTTGAAGACACCCAATTACTCAAATCTCCTTCACAAGAAGAAACAAACACAATAAGTTAGCCTCCTCTCCATGATTTTGATAATTCTCTACTTTGTGATTTGGGAAATGAGGAGGATATGGATGAGCCCTTGAATTTTTTGAATGCTTCATGTTATGATACAGATAGTGACATAGTTAATATTATGATTTCATACATGTTGGAAGATGTAAGTGGGATGTGCTTGATTATGGTACGAACCCCATTTACGATATTAACAATCATTTCCAAGTGTTGTCATTACAATTATCACAACAGGTTACTCTTGATTTTTCTCAGGTCTTGGTCAAATTAAGAACATTGTTTGCCTGAAGAAGGATTCTTGTGACAACTTTCTCCAGCCACCTTTGATTACTTTACCTTGTTGTGCCTTCGATTACTTTACCTTGTTGTGCAATGGATGGTTTCACTGGTCATTTGAATACACCTACTATTCAGCCAACGGGTAAGTACAGGTAAGTAGGAATTTTCATTTATTGTACATACCATTTGCATTTCATGATAGAATAGTTTGTTTTCACACTTGTATATATGCTTGCTTTCATTTTGATATGTATGAGATGGGGGTGATATCACCACCCCAAATGAATGCTAACAGCTTTATGTTGAGATCGAGTAGGTCATAGGTTATGCCATAGATTTTGATAATTCTCTACTTTATGATTTGGGAAATGAGGAGGATATGGACGAGCCCTTGAATTTTTTGAATCCTTCATGTTATGATACAGATAGGACATAGTTAATATTATGATTTCATACACGTTGGAAGACGTAAGTGGGATGTGGTTGATTATGGTATGGACCCCATTTAGGAAATTTACAATCATTTCCAAGTGTTGTCATTACAATTACCACAACAGGTTACTCTTGATTTTGACCAGTGGCAACAAGGAGATGATACAATTACTGATACTTTTCAAACACCCAAGGTTGACCTAGTCTCGTATTTTTTTAATGATTTTCGGTCATACCTTGAGGATTTTGATGAGTACTCCTCTTAGCACTTGGAGTCATTCCATGAAGAGGATTATCAACCACCATTGTGCTCAAGTCTTGGTCGAATTAAGAACATTGTTTGCCTAAAGAAGGATTCTTGTGACAGCTTTCTCCAGCCACCTTCAATTACTTTACCTTGTTGTGTCATTAAAGGTGTAGTTGGGAAGTATGTCTTTTGTATTGAGTTTCATATAGGGAAAACCCTAGAGTATGTCTTTTGTATTGAGTTTCCTATAGGGAAAACCCTAGAGTTCAAGGGTAGGTTGAATACTCCAAGAAAAGGTATCTCATCTAAACCAGATTTCAGATTATGAGGACATCCTAGGTAGCCATTTTTCAGACCTTTTGAGTTAGTTTTCTGAACCTTTGAATTTTCATGATCCCTTCCTGAAGTGGATTAATCACTTTCCTCAGAGAATGACTTGGCATGATTTTATCCCTCCCACCCACCTCCATGAGTTGGACATTATAGTTTTTGATGATATGATACACTCTCTAACCCATGTTATTTTTGTGCTTAACTTATCATTGTTTTGGTTTATGATGAAGCATAGAGGCTGGTATTGTGATACATTGCTAGGATGGTTTCACTGGTCATTTGACTACACCTACTATTCAGCCGACAGGTAAGTATAGGTAATTAGTAATTTGCATTCATTGTACATACCATTTGCATTTCATGCTAGAATAGTTTGTTTTCACACTTGTATATATGCTTGCTTTCATTTTGATATGTATGAGATGGGGGTGAAATAACCACCCCAAATGATTGCTAACAGCTTTATGTTGAGATCGAACAGGTCACAGGTTATGCCATAGATGTTGAGGTTCTCATGCGCTTTATGGTGAGCACATGTCCCCGAGTTGGAGCCAGATGTTATCCCCCAGTTTAGGGATAACTAAGGAGATTATGTCTCAAGGCCCATAGGTCCTAGACATGGAGTACCGAGAGCCAGATCGACTTGAGCATGGCCCTAGAGTGCCCATATTTTCATTCTTCAGCACCTCCACTTTTTCAGTAGCAACATCATCCATCACCTCGACCTGGTCCTATAGCAGAAATGGATCTTGCTCCATGAGGTAATGAGTCTAGGTATCATGGTATGTGTCACTTTGATCCTCAAAACCTTTGAATATGTGCATTTGATTCTTTTTTTCTCTAACGGGTGCTTGGATCTTGAATATGTGCAATAGGACGTGTATATCGAGCCCTATACGTGATTGTGTGCATAGTAAGCTACGTACAAGAACTCAAATGACCAAAAGAGAGGGTTCTAACTCAAAATTGTGTTTGTTTTTAACAGGATGGTGCTTGAATGGCGAGAAAGGGAACATGAAGAAATTGATGCCATTGTAGATTGAGATCTGGGGGCCCAAATGGCCTTAAAGCATTGTGGTTTGTATAAGTTTTGGGTGCTCAAAGGGATGACAGCCTAGGTGAGGTTCTTGGAGATGTTGGTGGGTTACTGGGACCCTGATAGCGAGAGCTTCAATATCGATGGGAAACCATTGAGAATTGAAGTGGAGGACATCTATTTTATGACCAGTTTATTGCATCGGGGGGAGGTTGTGAACCTCAAATCATGGGGGGAAAGAAGCGGGATGAAGATAGAAGAATATATCAACAACCATTATGTAGTTGGGACCCCTAAGGAAGGGAGTCAAGTCCCCATCGGAGCAATAAAAAACCTCAGTCTGAAGATCATTTTCCTAGTTTTAACCAGGATCACAAGTTTGACTTCATTCCACTAGGCATCGAGGTCGCTCATGTTTTATGGAGTCGAGTGTGAGAGACCCACAGTGTACGATTGGTGCACCTCACTAACTGGTCAATATGAAGAGCTAGTTGGTGAAGTGTAAATAGGGGGGTAAAAGGAATTACGAGTTTGCCTCCATCTTGTGTAGCTTCTTTTTCAAGCGGGTTCCAGGCTTGGGACCTAGAGTTGAGATTCTCCCCAGAGGACCTCACGATCTAACCATGGCATGATGGACCGAGGTGATGAGGTGGTAGGGAGGAGGTAGGGTGTCGACACCCTACAACGAGGAATTTTTCTATTGGTGGCAAAGATAGGTCATCGCTCTGGATGACTATACCTATGAGGGGATCGACTTCAAAGGAGATCCATACATGCCACTTCCACTAGGAACCGCTTATGATGACATAGGTATGCCAAAATGTTTTTACGTATTTAATTTTTTTGTATTTTTGTATAATTAGAACAAAAATATTTTGGATGGTGGTTAAGTATTGATTAGAAATTTGTGTGTGACAGGTGTGGGTCCACAACATCGACGAAGGAACTGGGGAGACGAAGCGGTGGGAGGAGAGGCTAAGAGGGTGTTAAAAAACATGTAGGGAAACTTTTCATGTCTGACACACAAGATACCCATGGTTCAGGTAGAGGATCTGCCTGAAGCCATGCAGCGACATGTGGTTGGTGTACCCAGGGCATGGGTACGACTCTTTCGACGTCTCGCAAACATCGTGGTTTGCTACAATGACACACATCCGACGCCATAGGCATAGATGTCGTGGGATATTATGATACAGGATGTATATGTATGAGGGTGTTAGCCCCATTTTGTACTATAAACACCATATTTTTGAAATATATAAAAGGGATATTCGCCTTTACTTATATTTTTCAATGTGTACATCGATTAGATGTTTTCTTTGCTTTTAAATATGTGACAAATGCCAATCTAAAACATAGTTAGCATAAGCATCAGATACATAATTAGAACTTCTAGGAATATGATAATATGTAATAAAATCAAAATTTCATTCTAAAAGACATAACCGTAGGAATCATCAGAGTAAAGAAGGATCACGCACGCGGTAACTGTTGTTCGATAATGACCGTTCAACTGACGCACTACTAACTAGGAATCCAAGAGAAATTATAATGTACGGATGCCATGTGAGATAGCATCGTGTAAAAGTTCTATAACAGTGCTATATTCATCCACATTATTCATTGATGGCCCTAGGCATATTCCTCTTGAATACACAAATAGACCCTCGGGTGAATAAATCACCCAAGCAGCGGAAGCCAAGTTTTGTGTGTGACGACTAGCCCTGTCTGCGAATCCTAAGTAGACTGACGACTCCATTGACATCTAAGTGAAAACTCAATAAGCAACTCAATCATAGTATCATTTCAAGTAGAACACGTTATTTGTTTTCCTTGATAGTCGTAGAGGCATCTCGACGTTGCTCATTAAGACTCTTTAGGTGTACAAGGCATCGTTCAAGATCGGAAGTGTCGGGTAGGAGTGCGACTGCCAAATTAAGAGAAGGGATTTCACATTCAATGGGTGATATCGACTCCACACTATGTACTAACTAGAAATGGAAAATCCAGTGGCAATCTTGACCAAGGTTCGGTATGCCCAAAGTGCAGGATATAGCATGATGTGCCAGTTGGACTTACTCTGACTGACAATTTTTTTCAAAATTGTCTTGAGAGACTTTTTGACAGACTCTACTTGTCCATTTTCCTGGGGATAATAAGGAGAAGAGTGACCATGCTTAAACCCTAGTTTACCTGCTAGTTCTTCCATCATCTCATTCTGGAAGTGACTGCCATGGTCAGTGACAATCTCATTCGGGATCCAATCAACAAAGTCCACCCCCAGCCGAAGTTGGGTTCCAATCAACTAAGTCCAACCCCCACTTAGTGAAGGGATCGAAAATAATAATTGGGTGAAGAGGGGATGGATGCGAGCACATTTTTCGAGTGAACACATGGCAGGGGTGACACTCCTTAACCACTTTAATACAATCCTTAAAGATAGTAGGCCTGAAATAACTGGCTTGTAATTTTTTTTTGGTTGTCGCAAGCCCGAATAAATGACCACCACAAGCCCCACTATGGAAATCATTTAGGACAGGATTGGCCTCTCTGTGAGTTAAGAAATGACGCAATATATCATCTATTCCTCGGTGATACAAAGTGTCACCGACAATAGTATATTTCTTGGTTTGGTATCTTATACATCGTCGATCATCTAGTGAGAGATGCTGAGGGAACTTCAATGTCTAAATATAGAGCACGATGTCTCCATACCGAGGTTTAGACGATGAGAAAAGAAAGATGTGTTCATCCACAAATGAATCGACATGGATAATGTCCTCATCTAATAGCGAGAAATCGGATATCAACTCTGCAAATACTAGGGACTTGTTGGATTTCACAGAAGCGAAATCGAGATCAAACTCCTACAAAATTACAATCCATTTATTGTATTTCCCTCTTATGATACGTCGGGTAAGGAGGTATTGAAATGGATTGACATCAGCAACCACCGTAATCTTGCAAATTAATATGTAATGATGTAAACGTTGGGCTACATGAACGACAACCAAAGCTAGCTTTTCAACGTGAGTGTAGTTGAGTTCAAGACTGAGTAAAGTTTGACTAAGATAATAAATAATGTGCTTGTGGACTTGTCATCCTCCTGAACTAGAACCATACCAATCGTATCCTCGGACGCGAAAATGTATAGTAAGTAATCTCTACTGTAGTCTGGAGGCTTCAGTAGAGGCGTCGACACCAAAACTTTCTTCAAAGCATCGAAGGACTCCTGGGCTCACTCATCCCAGATAAAAGGGGTGTCCTTCTTCAAAAGATGCATGAAACCTTTAGTGATAGTAGCATAGTTCACTATAAAGCTATGAAGAAAGTTATATTTCCCCTATAGACCCTAAATTTGTCTAATTGTGCACGGGGGAGGCAACCGAAGTGTTTCCTCAACCTTGAGTGGATCTAACATGATCCCAGTCTCAGAAACTAGAAAACCTAACAGACAACCAGACTTAATGCAAAATATGCATTTGTGAGGGTTAAATCAGATCCTATAATAACGACATCTTCGTGATCCTATGAAACACGAAATTCATGGCACATTGAAAGGTTGCTCCGGCATTTTTAAGGCCGAAAGGCATCTTCCGTTATGAAAAATTTCCCCAAGGACAAATAAATGTCATCTTGTGTTGATCCTCAGGTTTAATTTGACTTTGATTATATCCTGAAAATCTATCCATGAAAGAAAATACTTTGCTTCCCACACACTCGTCGAGAATCTGATCGATGAAAGGTGTTGGGAAGTTGTCTTTCAGACAAATACATGGATGGTTCCTTGCTTCTTATCTACAGGAATGGGGTTGGATACCCATTATGTTAAAGAAACCAGGTAGATGAAGCCAACATTAAGTAGCTTCTCCACCTTTGCCTTAATAGTAGGGGCCTTTCAAGGGTTGACATCTCTAAGACATTGTCGAACAGGTTTAGCATCTGGATACATTTTAATTTTGTGTTCGACAATACGAGGGTCAATCCCTGACATCTCTTCATAGGACCAAGAAAATACGGCTCCGAATAGGATTTCGTCTGGAAAACAATCTACATTGATATTGACGTTTTCAACCTTACCAGGGGTACGAGAGATGTCGATCTGTATTGTAGGAAAAATACTCACCATATTTCCTTCAGCATAAATGTCGTGCATATCTAGTGGAACTACGGCGTGACCGACTATCTCACTCAAGGTATATCAAAAGTCGTCTTGTTCGATTCTTTCAAGCTCTGGGAGAAAATAAGAACGGTGATGCATATTATCTAAAGGTTTGTCGTAACCATTCATGACTTCGATGATGGCTTCATCCGAAGGCAAATTCCCATCGAGGCAATCATGTGAACATGAATAAAAGGTGGCCCACAAGGGCCTAGACACAAGATCCTCCTCGTCCATCGGAGAGGGAATAGGATCGGGATCGACGGAAGAGTCAAGAAGAGATTGATACACAATCTTTGTTGTCGATAACGGCATGGCCATCCTAGCATGTGAGTGTCCTTCATAAGACAAAGTCAGGGAAGGTAGGGTCCACAGATCATCAAAATAAGACGCGTGAAAAGGACTGAACCTCCCAGTCGAGACAGGCCTACTGGACATGGCATAAACTTGATGGTTTGGTGATGAGAAGTCGAAAGTACCCATAAGGAAAGAAAAAATTCCACAACAATATTCTCGGTTGCCTTCCGAGAATTGTCGATCACAAGGATCAACTATCCAAGAGATGCATTAGGGATAAGGTATGTCAAGGGTAACTAATCGATCATTAAAATATTCCCTTCGTGAGGAAAACAAAGAGCACGGAAAATGAACGATACAACGACGATCATAGCATAAGTCCAATTGTGACCTAGAAACAGGTTATAATCAAGAGGTGCATCCACTACCTCTACTTCCACCTCTACTGTCTTCCTGCCTAACTGGACCGAAAAGGTAGGGAGAATATCGTGGGGGCAGAAGGAATGACCATCAAAAGGAGTCAACATGTTCGATGACTTGGAAAGGGTCGAAGAACCGAGAGCTTTCCAACAAACCAGGGACGTCACACATGTAGCAATTCCTTCATCAACAACTGCATGTTTGATGGTATACTTTGAATAATCCACATGGATTTGGAAAGACACATGGTAAGGAAAGCAAGGCTTAACATCTGTGACGTCAAACTTGATAAGATTTGAGCCACTGGGCTCTAGAGCTCCTAGAGTATAGATTAAGGAATTCCTCTGTGAAGGACACGTCTGGAGTACCTCCAAAGCCGACATAGCATAAGGGGTTTGGCCCATGTCCTCAAAAAAATAGAGTAGTTAAGGGAGGCTCTAGCATTTGGATTATGGGTAGAGCGCTTGAGTACTCCTTTCGGAATACAAGGTTCTGGCTCTGGTTTCTCAATATGTAAAGTCATCTCTGGGGGAGGAGGAGGAGATTATAGACCAGGAATAGCTTGTTTAGAACTATAGTCTTGAGATCGAGTGGCTATATCAATTTTTGCATCGACCATATTGATACATAGACGACCTCCATTACCTGTCTTCTCATTATTGTCCTTGGATTTATTACCAATTTTCCCACCCTTATGGTTATGAAGTCCTTTCTTCTTATTCCATCCTACTGGTTGGTTACCATTCGGTTTGGTCGACGATTGCACTGAGTGTACATCCGCTGACTAAGTGGTATTGGAGGATACAGATGAATTTGGTCCTCCTACAGACTGGTTTAAAGACAACTCTTTTATCTGGTTCGTCACCGAGTCTGTGGACTTTACATTGGCGGAGCCTACAATGCCATCGACATGAGGTCCGGGCTTTTGTCTAGTGTCGTAAGTAGACCGTGGTGCGTCAGGAAGGACGTGGCATAGCATCCCAGACTAAGAATATATCAAATCTAACTGTTGGGATCTAAAGATAGCTTCTTCCTCACTGGTAACCCCGGAAGTAGCAACATCCTTTTATTTAGGAGGATGTAAGGACTTAAGAAACCATTCTAACAGAAAGGTCGAGGGAATAGGGGTCTTAATAAACCTCTTTTATCTACGCCACACCTGGCGTAAAGTAGACAACAGCTCTAAACCAACAACATAACAAATGGGAAACTAGAAGTGGTTAAGAAAGACCATCACCAACTGATTAAAAGTCCCATATGCCCCCCTTGGTAGCTCAATATACCATTTCGTAGCAACTTTGATAAAGGTGCGTTGAAATAATCTCAAACGAATAGAATCGTCGTTAAGGGAGTTTGACGAGCACCAAAAGTGAAAAGTTAGTGATGTGATCACCAGGATCCTCCCCATTCTTACCCCCAAACATTGGGATGTCTGAAGGAAGTTTGGTGGGGACTAGGGGGCATGTAGGATCGTGACTCACAGGGTCATTCATTAACTTAGCCAAATATGACATATTAAGCGTGGCCAGAAAAGGGAGACTTGGTTGCGAGATCTGGCCCCAACCTCTTGGGAAAGATTTCGCTTGCGGATTCAAAGGCCATCTAGGGTTCTGGTAAACACCATGGCCCTGTCTGACAATATAAGGCCCTCCTCCAAGATGACTCATATAAGGTGGGTTGGGCATCATTTTCGCTGGAATGTTCTGTTGAGGGTTATAGAAACTTTCCCCAACTAGATTAGATCCAGGTTGGGGGTTGCCCAAAGTGTGAAGCTGACCTCCCCCAAGTTGGAAACTAGAGGATAGAGGTGTATTCGTCATGCCAAGTGTATTAATCGGAATCTACCGAGGAGGTAGGATTGTAGGATGAAACTTGAGTCGAAACTTGTCCGTCAGGTTGACTATTCCACCCAAAAGTAGGAAGATTGGACCCGTGGTTAAAAGCAGGCATACCTCCCATATAAGGAGTCATTTGAGGGATTTGAGATCCACCAAATGAAAAAGGAGTGTACGGAGGTGTGCTGCCCCTGAGCCCAATGCTAGCATTAGGGCCCACAACGAGATGGAGTTCGAAAACTGTGAGGTGAAGTTAGGCATACCATAAGAAAATGGAATAGAATCCATAGGGATGGACTGAACATTGTAGCCCGGTGAGTGGCCAAGAGACCCAAAGGGGTTCGAGGCGGTAGTGTGAGCATTAACTATAGGACGAGCCATAGTAATGATAGGTGCCTCTGATACCACAACCATGGATGTTGCAAGAGTTGAAGGGGTGCCATTAACTACATTGGGTATGGGAGTTGAAGGGCTCCCAGAATTATGAAGACCAGGTTCAGTACTCATCCTTGTAGAATCCCAAGTCTGAGCGGTGGATGTGTGTGTACCACGTGTAATGACTTTAGGCCTTTTAGAAGGCAAGGACACGAAATCCGGTGGTAACTGTAACAAGCGACGGGATCGGCGGGGCAGCTGGTCCGACTCCACGATGAATTAAGACTCTAAAGATAAAAAAATACATCCTAAGGCCAACTAGTAAGAAAAGAGCACACCAAAAATCAAACGGCCAATATGCATGCAAACGGGAAAAAGTGGCTGAGTGGCCTCCCTCCCTAAAGAAGGTATGTCTCGTCTAAGAGGGACTTGAGACTCCCCGCTAAAGATCGGAGGTAACAGGATCAGTTATAGGGGCCCTCATGGGCTTAAAAACCAGTCGGTCAGATCCCCCCGGAGAGGTAATCCTCCATAAAGGTTGTGTGTTGTCCGACCCCTATCTGACCCAGGGTACCTGCAGAATAACCCCTGCAAGTAACCTATGAGATACCTAAGTCAAGAAACTAATAAACCACTGTATAATCGATGCACAGGCGAGCAGTCGTAAGTCCGGATCACCGTATGGGCAGGGTAGCATATCCCGAAACCTTGAAAGTACCGCTTCTCATGGAGGTATGGGCACTAGCAAGATCCCCAAATATGAATAAATCCACAGAAATATCTATGACGCTAGGCAAGTATCCGGGGGATATCCCTTCAACCAACTTCACGCGACCTCGTGATTAACTCTGGTGTGAGTGGAGCCTCCTGATATTACCAATTATACAATGGATTTCTCCACTCCCTGACTCAGACACATATGTTGATTTAATTTCCTTGGAGAATTTTACTCACAAAATTCTATTCCAAGGCACTAAATTCGAGACTAGTTTGTGCACCCTAGAAAATAAAATTGTTACTAATAAATTTTAGATTATAGCGTTGATTTTATGGCCGTAATTACTCAAAAGGTATATGGTAATGAAACCAATKGTGTTATGACTCTGCAAGAAAGTAAATATGAAGATAATGCAAAGTCCTAACTTTAACTTTTGATGAATGATATGCTCCTAAAAAATGATGCAATTTCCAAATTCAAATCTACTATTAAGAAGTAAAGGTGAAATATTTCACTGTATGTACTAAGCTAATGACAAAAATTCGAAACACAATTTATAAAATCCCATAACCAAAAACAGGGTGAGTACTTTGTATTAAAATTTTATAAAATTGACAAGAGAGTATAGGGTGAATACACTCATCGATAATTAAAAAGAGAGTACTCTTACCTTGAAAGGATTCATCGCTCCACTTATCAACACATCTTCATATTTTATAAGTAATATGAATGCTTGCTTGCTGGAGAGCCAAATTCTATTGTTACAGGGACAACAGACAATAACATTCCATCAAAAAATATAAGAGAAAAATAAATGCAGGTTAGATTCCATAATAATGTTCATCTTAAAATAGAAAACYAAATTTTAAAAATATGTAAAGAACTTGGTTAGAACCTGTCATTGGCTTTTTGTGCTCAGATTATTAAATCTAATTTTAAATAGAAAACCAAATTTAAAATATATAGAGAACTGGATTAGAACCTGTCTTAGGTTGCTTTTTGTGATATCACAGTTATTAAAATCTAATTTCAAATAGAAAACCAAATTTAAAATATATATAAAGAGCTTGGTTAGAACTTGCCATTGGCTTTTTGTGATCCGATTATTAAATCTAATTTCAAATAGAAAACCAAATTTAAAATATATTAAGAACTTGGTTAGAACCTGTATTTGACTTTTTGTGCTCAGAGTTATTAAATCTAATTTCAAATAAAAAACCTAATTCAAAATATATAAAGAAATTAGTTGGAACCTGTCTGTGGCATTTTATGGCTACGATGACTTTGAAATCTCTGTCATAAAAGGGTCCACGGAGCTCAGCAGAGCCTAGTGCAGAGAGGCACGTGCTTTCAAAGTCCCGGAGAGAGATGGGACTCCAATCCTGTGTGCACCCCAAGAAACTTATAACGCGCCCCTCCAATCCTGTTTGTTGTGCACCTCAAGAAACTTAATAGGCGATAAGATGGGACTCCAATCCTGTTTGGTGTGCACCCCGGAAATTTCCCATTCCACTCTTTCGTATTCCACTGGATTGCCCATGAAAGAGTCAGGCCGACTTTCTCCAAGAGGATCGAGCTTTTTCTGGTTTAATAATTTTTTTCGTGAGGTCTCCTAATTTCCTGAAAATGGAGGTCTGGTGTAATTTGGGGTCGATATTGACTGTCGTGATATTCATACGGACCATAGCGAAGGAATACCTTCCCTCCGAGTTCAACGATTTTTTTTCAAAATGGCTGCGCAATCTCATAGGGATAGTGTCTTCTCACATCTCAGTCATGATACAGGAGAACGATGAGATGAAGGTGAACGAAGTTTACAAGGCAGTGCAGAATTACGAAGTTTACGAAGCAGTGCAGACCTGAGCGTAAGGTCGTCTTCGGCTGCAAAGAGATTAAAACTTAAGAAGCCTAAGAATAACAATGTCCATAAGAGAAAAATGAAGGCATGATTAGATTCTATCTCATGCAACCCATTAATAATATAATTCTAAATTAGCAGATCTAGTACCAAAGGATCTCTGCAACCCATGAAGGCTGATAAATTGGCTAGAAAATAGGCCTACGCCCTGTCGAAGGGTAATTTATGAAAGAAAATCCATATTAAAAAACAATTCAACTCGAAATACTTGTTGGCCTTCCAAAGAAAATCCATGTTCAAAGCATTTAACACAACATTTATTTCAAGGCATGAATCAATAAAACTATCAAGAAATACGATTAAAATGCATGAATCAATAAAACTGTCCAGAAATACGATTAAAATGCATGAATCAATAAAACTGTCCAGAAATACGATTAAAATGCATGGAATAAATTGGAGTATGCAATATATTTGTTATTACGGTATAGATTTGACAAAACCTTTCAGAGCTTAAATCAATGGTTGGATCCTGATCCCAATATCTGCTAATTCTTCCGAAAATTTTGCTGAAATTCGTATTGCTAATGATATGTGGTCTTCATCGTTCATTGAAATCCAAATGGTGATTGCCAAAACTGCAAAATGTACGCCAATATGCATTGATCAGCAAAACTGCAAAATATGTATTGATCAACTCGTTCTCCTATCTCCACCTAATCTATATGATGAATTGATAAATTCATTCAAACTATCCATAATAACTTTATCATGTATCTTACATGGACTTATTATTGTCAATACGGCAGTCGAAGCCATAGATTTTATGCCAAACAATTCAATCCATGGCCGTTCTGTAAAATAAAACAGGCACGCATGCAGGTGAATGAGATTTTGCAGTACGAGAAAACAAATCAATCCACGGTCGGTCTGCGTGATAGAATTATTTAGAATGACCGATCGAGAGACCTAATTATGCTTTTAAATCAATCGAATTGGATGACCGTTGGCAATAGGGAGCGGTTGTTTTTCCTTCTCGTAAATTGAATTTGAAATTGGAGCGTTTTAGAACATTCCAGTGGTGTTCTTCTCGAAAATTGAATTTGAAATTGGAATGTTTTAGAACATTCTGGTGGTGTTCTTCTCGTTCTCGTATATTGAGAGTGATGGCAACGAGAAACCGCGAGATGACGAAGACGCGCAAGTTGCAACAATATTTTGATTTTGTGAACTAAGTTGCGACAGTATTTTGATTTTTTGTCATGCGGCTTTTTAATCTTCAATTTCAGTATTTTAAATTTGGAAAACATGTTATTTTATTAATAAATTAAAAATATTCATTAACAAAATTAAATTATAATAATGATGAAAAAATTTTAAAAATAATATATTGTAAGTTTTAAATCATTTTCATTGTTTTAAAAATATGGAACACTTTAACCATTTGGTATAGTAAATAAATTATATATTAATTAGATATAGTAAATAAATAATATAATACGTATGATTTTTTTTTATAAATTTTTAGTTTTTTAACCCTGTATTGATTTGATATAGGAAATAAATTATATATTAATTGGATATAGTAAATAAATAATATAATATGTAAGACTTTTTCATAAATTTTTAGTTTTTAATTGAAAATTATTTTTAATATAAAATTTAGTGAATTAAGATATATATCTTTATTATTAACTTTGTTTTAAAAGATTGAAATTTTTATACATTAAGAATAATATTTATTATAGATTTTTAAGTTTTTAATTGAAAATTATTTTTATTATAAATTATTCAATTAAAATATATTATTATCATTAACTTCGTTTTTAAAAATGAAATTTTACTAGTTAATTTAAAGTGATAGTAAGAAATAAAATTTTCTTAATTAATTTAAGTTAGTAAATGATATTGTTGCATTTTACATAATCCAAGGACTAGTCTTCTAAATAAGATTTCACCTAAAAATATATGTCTAAGTTACTTATTCTTTTAAATTGTGTTTCAGCTAAGTTCTATCCAATCTCATGAGAAATTTTAAGTAAATGAATTCTCAATTTTAATAAAAAATTTAAATATCAAATAAAAAAATAAAAATAAAATAAAATTTTATTAAAATAGTTAAAATGTTTGTGTTGATTTTTTAAATAATAATTTATATTTAATAATTTATTTTATTTTTCAATAAATATTAATATGTAAATTAAAATAAATTAAGTAATATGAAGATAAAGTTAAAATATTTACAAAATCCTTAAATTCTATTTTTCTAATTACTAAAAAGATAAGGTTTAAACCACAAAGTAAGAAGACCAAACACTAAAATAAACACAAGGAAAACACCATGCAGAACAAGAAGATGAAGACAAA
>ML785179.1:235074-259377 GCA_009831015.1 Picea engelmannii
TTTCCTAACATGTGGTATCAGAACTTGGTTTAACAACCTTGGATCTGAGCTAAACCATATGTCTAGTGAGAATCGTAAGTCAAAAATATTTAAAGTATGCTTAAAAGAATGGCAAGTAGCTTGAGAATAGAGATCAAAAAATTCAGTGGCCAGAATTTTGAGCTTTGGAAGCTTAAAATTGAAGATCTCCTCATAGATTGAGAACAATGGGCAACAGTCTGTCCAAGTACCATTCCGACAAGTATGTCGAGAGAAGAATGGGAGAAACTCGAGAGAAGGGCAAGGAGTATGATTCGACTTTGTCTTGCATATTTGGTGTTGTCGAATGTCTCAAGTTGTTTCTTAGAAAGAAATTGTATCTTTTAAGGATGATTGAGGACAATTCAATGACTAAGTCTTGTTGAAAAAGGTTTGGAAACAAGTCTTGTTGATGAGGGGAAGTTGCCAACGTGTTGTCTACCTGCAAAATAATGTTAAACATGTCATAGACAATACAATTAATTGAAATACAAGCCAAATATTTAATGGGACAAGCAAGTGAAGCTTGTTGTCCTAATATTGCAACAGTAATACACACACACACAATGGAAATAGTTTTTAACTACAAATGGAAAGTGGTAGAATGACTAATGAAACCCTTATAGGTCAAGTTTGGAAGTGGAAAAAGGTTTGGAAACAAGTCTTGTTGATGAGGGGAGGTTTCTAAAGTGTTGTGTAACTACAAGATAATGTTAAACATGCCTGAGACAAGACAATTGATCGAAATACAAGACAAATATTTAATGGGACAAGCAAGTGAAGCTTGTTGTCCTAATATTGCAACATTAAACACATATATATATATCAACAATGAATGTTGGTGTTATGATCTTGATAATTAGTTATTCTTGCTCACTTTGAAGCATTTATTGTTGAAGTATTGTATTGTAATTATTTCCATTTATACATCTTTCCTTACTTCATCAATATATTAGTCAATTGCTTATATTGAGAAAGTCTCCAATTATATGAAGTACTAACCAACAAGTGATCTTGCAAAATATAGTTTCTTGTTACTTTGTTCTAGGCAGGTACATTTATATTTATTATTATCTTTATTGGTTCTTTAGCCAGACTTTTTTTATCGATGGTGACTTGTGAGAGGGACACTTTTACTTAGCCTTAAAACTTTTCCCTCTCAAAACCCCAGGTCACCGGGGACGTCTCCCCTGGGCTTACCACCCTAGATAGAAAGGGACATCCTATTAAGGTGGTAGGGATAGGATAGTCTCCCATTACATCAGTTTGTCTTCATTTACCTTTCCTTTACATCTAAGTACAAACTGTGTGATAACATTTTGGCACCGTTTCCATGGAACACTGAGTCAATTCTCCTTAAAGACGACACTTTTTGGTAAGCCTTTCCTCAAGAATCTTTATCTTACAAGCTTACCTGGAAACTCCACTAGGGATGATTCCCTTATTTCTTTGATAATTTCAAGAAAATTATCTAGCGACTCCACTGATGACAAATCCAACTATGACTTCTCAATGGGACCTGGGGAACTTAAAACATTTAGACATGAGTAAAATCCTCAGATACCCTCGATGAATGGCCCTAAAGTATGAAAAGTGGCTCCCTAGATTCACTAGTAGTGATGGGGAAAGAGTCGACTATCACATGAGTGATTTTTGGGCTTTCCTTCAGCTCCATCCTATCAGTGATGATGCTGAAGATTTGGCAATGAATATTTTCTCTTCCGCTCTTCATGGAAGTGCTAGGAAAAGGTATGACAACCCCCTTGATGCTATCATCACGACTATGGAACAATTGGAAGTAACCTTTCTCAAAAAATGTGGTATTTAGTTGGAAGACATCTCAGTACTACTAAAAATACTGGAGCATATAAAGCAAACTAAGGATGAAAATGCCAAACACTTCCAGGATAGGTTTGAGGACATACTATATCCAATTCCTGAAAGCCATCATCCTGAAGACAAGTACATTATCCATCTCTATACCAATGTACTTTTAGTGCATCTAGGTTTTCCCCTCATTAAAAAGGGCCCAAGAATGCTCGATGAAGCTCACAGCATGGCTAAAATAATCAAGAAAAATATCTCTTTGTTTGAGATAAGACACTTCTTTACCTCAGGCACTCTTAGTGTGGAAAGTTTAGTTTCCCTTGAAACCTTTACTACTGATTTTCAAGAAGAAGGGGAACAACATTTTGACCAACAAAATTATAAGGGAAAAGATATTGATGAGGTTTTTCAACTCCACAAGGAAGATAAAAGAATCATTGAAGACACAGTTGAGGAGCTAGAACCCGAACAAGATGATGAAGTGTTGACATGATCTCATCTCTCTGATAAATCCATCCATGAGCCTTTCCCCCCTACACAAGAAGAAGAGGATGAGGTTACTCACTTTCCTTTTCAGGATCATGACAATGCCTTGTTTTATGATTTA
The DNA here is from genome assembly GCA_009831015.1 of Picea engelmannii. Classification (NCBI taxonomy): domain Eukaryota; kingdom Viridiplantae; phylum Streptophyta; class Pinopsida; order Pinales; family Pinaceae; genus Picea; species Picea engelmannii. The sequence continues at coordinate 237,527 of ML785179.1, forward strand.
GAGAAGGAAGAAGAAATGAAATCCTCGAACGAAGAAGACCTTCCTTGTTCTACAGTTGAGGATGAAGGGGCAACTGAGGATAAAACAATGATGCATGTTGAAGACACCCAATTCCTCAAATATCCTTCACAAGAAGAAACAAACACAAAAAGTTACCTACTATTCAGCCAACAGGTAAGTACAGGTAAGTAGGAATTTTCATTTATTGTACATACCATTTGCATTTCATGATAAAATAGTTTGTTTTCACACTTGTATATATGCTTGCTTTCATTTTGATATGTATGAGATGGGGGTGATATCACACCCCCAAATGAATGCTAACAGATTTATGTTGAGATCGAGTAGGTCATAGGTTATGCCATAGATTTTGATAATTCTCTACTTTATGATTTGGGAAATGAGGAGGATATGGATGAGCCCTTGAATTTTTTGAATCCTTCATGTTATGATACAGATAGGACATAGTTGATATTATGATTTCATACATGTTTGAAGACGTAAGTGGGATGTGGTTGATTATGGTATGGACCCCATTTAGGACATTTACAATCATTTCCAAGTGTTGTCATTACAATTATCACAACAGGTTACTCTTGATTTTGACCAGTGGCAACAAGGAGATGATACAATTACCAATACTTTCCAAACACCCAAGGTTGACCTAGTCTTGTATTTTTTTAATGATTTTCGGTCATACCTTGAGGATTTTGATGAGTACTCCTCTTAGAACTTGGATTCATTCCATGAAGAGGATTATCAACCACCAGTGTGCTCAAGTCTTGGTCGAATTAAGAACATTGTTTGCCTGAAGAAGGATTCTTGTGACAGCTCTCTCCAACCACCTTCAATTACTTTACCTTGTTGTGTCATTAAAGGTGTAGTTGGGAAGTATGTCTTTTGTATTGAGTTTCCTATAGGGAAAACCCTAGAGTATGTCTTTTGTATTGAGTTTCCTATAGGGCAAACCCTAGAGTTCAAGGGTAGGTTGAATACTCCAAGAAAAGGTATGTCATCTAAACTAGATTTCAGATTATGAGGACATCCTAGGTAGCCATTTTTCAGACCTTTTGAGTTAGTTTTCTGAAACTTTGAATTTTCATGATCCCTTCCTGAAGTGGATTGAGCACTTTCCTCAGAGAATGACTTGGCATGATTTTATCCCTCCCACCCACCTCCATGAGTTGGACATTATGGTTTTCGATGATATGATACACTCTCTAACCCATGTTATTTTTGTGTTTAACTTATCATTGTTTTGGTTTATGATGAAGCATAGAGGTTGGTATTGTGATACATTGCTAGGATGGTTTCACTGGTCATTTGACTACACCTACTATTCAATCGACAGGTAAGTACAGGTAATTAGGAATTTGCATTCATTGTACATACCATTTTCATTTCATGCTAGAATAGTTTGTTTTCACACTTGTATATATGCTTGCTTTCATTTTGATATGTATGAGATGGGGGTGAAATCACCACCCCAAATGATTGCTAACAGCATTATGTTGAGATCGAACAGGTCACAAGTTATGCCATAGATGTTGAGGTTCTCATGCGCTTTAGGGTGAGCACATGTCCCCGAGTTGGAGCCAGATGTTATCCCCCGGTTTAGGGATAACTAAGGAGATTATGTCTCGAGGCCCATAGGTCCTAGACATGGAGTACCGAGAGCCAGATCGACTTGAGCATGGCCCTAGAGGGCCCATATTTTCATTCTTCAGCACCTCCACTTTGTCAGCAGCAACATCATCCATCACCTCGACCTGGTCCTATAGCAGAAATGGATCTTGCTCCATGAGGTAATGAGTCTAAGTATCATGGTATGTGTCACTTTGATCCTCAAAACCTTTGAATATGTACATTTGATTATTTTTGTCTCTAATGGGTGCTTGGATCAATAGGACGTGTATATTGAGCCCTATACGTGATTGTGTGCATAGTAAGTTATGTACAAGAACACAAATGACCAAAAGAGAGGGTTCTAACTCAAAATTGTGTTTGTTTTTAACAAGATGGTGCATGAATGGCGAGAAAGGGAACACGAAGAAATTGATGCCATTGTAGATTGAGATTTGGGGTCCCAAATGGCCTTAAAGCGTTGTGGTTTGTATAAGTTTTGAGCGCTCAAAGGGATGAGAGACCAGGTGAGGTTGTTGGAGATGTTGGTGGGTTACTGGGACCCTGATAGCGAGAGCTTCAATATCGATGGGAAACCATTGAGAATTGAAGTGGAGGACATCTATTTTATGACCAGTTTATTGCATCGGGGGGAGGTTGTGAACCTCAAATCATGGGGGGAAAGAAGCGGGATGAAGATAGAAGAATATATCAACAACCATTATGTAGCTGGGACCCCTAAGGAAGGGAGTCAAGTCCCCATCGGAGCAATAAAAAACCTCAGTCTGAAGATCATTTTCCTAGTTTTAACCAGGATCACAAGTTTGACTTCATTCCACCAGGCATCAAGGTCGCTCATGTTTTATGGAGTGGAGTGTGAGAGACCCACGGTGTATGATTGGTGCACCTCTTTAACTGGTCAATATGAAGAGCTAGTTGGTGAAGTGTATTTTGGGGGGTAAAAGGAATTACGAGTTTGCCTCCATCTTGTGTAGCTTCTTTTTCAAGCGGGTTCCAGGCTTGGGACCTAGAGTTGAGATTCTCCAGAGAGGACCTCACGATCTAGCCATGGGACGATGGACCGAGGTGATGAGGTGGCAGGGAGGAGGTAGGGTGTCGACACCCTACAACGAGGAAATTTTCTACTCATGGCGGAGACAGGTCATCGCTCTGGATGACTATACCTATGAGGGGATCGACTTCAAAGGAGATCCAGACATGCCACTTCCACTAGGAACCTCTTATGATGACATAGGTATGCCAAAATGTTTTTACGTATTTCATTTTTTTGTATATTTGTATAATTAGAACAAAAATATTTTGGATGGTGGTTAAGTATTGATTAGAAATTTGTGTGTGACAGGTGTGGGTCCACGACATCGACGAAGGAACTGGGGAGACGAAGCGGTGGGAGGAGAGGCCAAGAGGTTGTTAAAAAACATGTAGGGAAACTTTTCACGTCTGACACACAGGATACCCATGGTTCAGGTAGAGGATCTGCCTGAAGCCATGCAGCGACAGGTGGTTGGTGTACCCAGGGCATGGGTACGACTCTTTCGTCGTCTCGCAAACATCATGGTTTGCTACCATGACACACATCCGACGCCATAGGCGAAGATGTCGTGGGATATTATTATACAGGATGTATATGTATGACGGTGTTAGCCCCATTTTGTACTATAAACACCATATTTTATAAATATATAAAAGGGATATTTTCCTTTACTTATATTTTTCAATGTGTACATTGATTAGATGTTTTCTTTGCTTTTAAATATGTGACAAATGCCAATCTAAAACATAGTTAGCATAAGCATCAGATACATAATTAGAACTTCTAGGAATATGATAATATGTAATAAAATCAAAATGTTGTTCTAAAAGACATAACCGTAGGAATCGTCAGAGTAAAGAAGGATCACGCACGCGGTAACAGTTGTTCGATAATGACCGTTCAACTGATGCACTACTAAGTAGGAATCCAAGCGAAATTATAATGTACGGATGCCATGTGAGATAGCATTATGTAAAAGTTCTATAATAGTTCTATATTCATCCACATTATTCATTGATGGCCCTAGGCATATTCCTCTTGAATACACAAATAGACCCTCGGGTGAATAAATCACCCAAGCAGCGGAAGCCAAGTTCCGTGTGTGACGACTAGCCCCATCTGCGAATCCTAAGTAGACTAATGACTACGTTGACATCTAATTGAAAACTCAATAAGCAACTCAATCATAGTATCATTTCAAGTAGAGCCCATTTCTGGGCTCGACCAAATTATTCCCTTCATAATATTCCAACTCATAGGCTCCTTTTTCTAGCACACGTCGCACGATGTAAGGACCATGCCACATGGGTTTAAACTTGCCTGCTCCCAGCGATTCTTTGGCTTGATCATACAAGAGGACCAAGTCACCCTTAGCGTACAACCAAGGAGAGCTAGAGTTATTATATTGAACCTTGACACGTTATTTGTTTGCCTCGATAGTCGTAGAGGCGTCTCGACGTTGCTCATTAAGACTCTTTAGGTGTACAAGGCATCGTTCAAGATCCGAAGTGTCGGGTAGGAGTGCGACTGCCAAATTAAGAGAAGGGATTTCACATTCAATGGGTGATATCGACTCCACACTATGTACTAACTGGAAAGGGGAAAATCCAGTGGCAGTCTTGACCAAGGTTCGGTATGCCCAAAGTGCAGGATATAGCATGATGTGCCAGTTGGACTTACTCTGACCGATAGTTTTTTTCAAAATGGTCTTGAGAGACTTTTTGACAGACACTACTTGTCCATTTTCCTGGGGATAATAAGGAGAAGAGTGACCATTCTTAAACCCTAGTTTACCTGCTAGTTCTTCCATCATCTCATTCTGGAAGTGACTGCCATGGTCAGTGACAATATCACTCGGGATACCAAACTGGGCAATAATATGATTGAATACGAAGAAGGCTGCAATATTCCCATCAGATTTAACTGTAGGCATGGCCTCGGCCCACTTAGTAAAGTATTCAATGACCACGATAATGTGTTGATTCCCCCCAGCCGAAGTTGGGTTCCAATCAACGAAGTCCACCCCCCACTTAGTGAAGGGATCGAAAATAATAACTGGGTGAAGAGGGGATGGATGTGAGCACATTTTTCGAGTGAACAATTGGCAGGGGTGACACTCCTTAACCACTTTAATACAATCCTTAAAGATAGTAGGCCAGAAATAACCGGCTTGTAATTTTTTTTTAACTATCGCATTCCCAGATAAATGACCACCACAAGCCCCACTATGGAAATCATTTAGGACAGGCTTGGCCTCTCCGTGAGTTAAGAAACGATGCAATATATCATCTATTCCTCGACAATACAAAGTGTCACCGAAAATAGTATATTTCTTGGTTTGGTATCTTATACATCGTCGATTATCTAGTGAGAGATGTTGAGGGAACTTCAATGTCTAAAGATAGAGCACTATGTCTCCATACCGAGGTTTAGATGATGAGAAAATAAAGATGTGTTCATCCACAAATGAATCGACATGGATAATGTCCTCATCTAATCGCGGGAAATCGGATATCAACTCTGCAAATAATAGGGACTTGTTGGATTTCACAGAAGCGAAATCGAGATCAAACTCCTACAAAATTACAATCCATTTATTGTATTTCCCTCTTATGATACGTCGGGTAAGGAGGTATTGAAATGGATTGACATCAGCAACCACCGTAATCTTTCAAATTAATATGTAATTAACTTGATGGTTTGGTGATGAGAAGTCAAAAGTACCCATAAGGAAAGAAAAAATTCCAACACCAATATTCTCGGTTGCCGTCCGAGAATTGTCGATCACAAGGATTGACTATCCAAGAGATGCATTAGGGATAAGGTATGTCAAGGGTAACTAATCGATCGTTACAATATTCCCTTCGTGAGGGAAACAAACAGCACGTAAAATGAACGATACAACGACAATCATAGCATAAGTCCAATTGCGACCTAGCAACAGGTTATAATCAAGAGGCGCATCCACTACCTCTACTTCCACCTCTACTGTCTTCCTGCCTAACTGGACCGAAAAGGCAGGCAGAATATTGTGGGGGTAGAAGGAATGACCGTCAAAAGTAGTCAACATGTTCGATGACTTGGAAAGGGTCGGAGAATTGAGATCTTTCCAACAAACCAGGGACGTCACACATGTAGCAATGCCTTCATCAACAACTGCATGTTTGATGGTATACTTTGAATAATCCACATGGATTTGGAAAGCCACATGGTAAGGAAAGCAAGGCTTAACATCTGTGACGTCAAACTTGATAAGATTTGAGCCACTGGGCTCTAGAGCTCCTAGAGTAGAGATTAAGGAATTCCTCTCTGAAGGACACGTCTGGAGTACCTCCAAAGCCGACATAGCATAAGGTGTTTGTCCCATGTCCTCAACAAAATAGAGTAGTTAAGGGAGGCTCTAGCATTTGGAGTATGGGTAGAGCGCTTGAGTAATCCTTTCGGAATACAAGGTTCTGGCTCTGGTTTCTCAATATGTAAAGTCATCTCTGGGGGAGGAGGAGGAGATTCTAGACCAGGAATAGTTTGTTTAGAACTATAGTCTTGAGATCGAGTGGCTATATCAATTTTTGCATCGACCGTATTGATACATAGACGACCTCCATTACCTGTCTTCTCATTATTGTCCTTGGATTTATTACCAATTTTCCCACCCTTATGGTTATGAATTCCTTTCTTCTTATTCCATCCTGCTAGTTGGTTACCATTCGGTTTGGTCGATTATTGCACTGAGTGTACATCCGCTGACTAAGAGGTATTGGAGAATACAGACGAATTTGGTCCTCCTACAGACTGGTTTAAAGAAAACTCTTTTATCTGGTTCGTCACTGAGTTTGTGGACTTTACATTGGCAGAGCCTACAATGCCATCGGCATGAGGTCCGGTCTTTTGTCTAGTGTCATAAGTAGACCGTGGTGTGTCAGGAAGGAGGTGGTATATCATCCCAGACTAAGAATATATCAAATCTAACTGTTGGGGTCTAAAGATAGCTTCTTCCTCATTGGTAACCCCGGAAGTATCAACGTCCTTTGATTTAGAAGGATGTAAGGACTTAAGAAACCATTCTAACAGAAAGGTCAGGGGCATAGGGGTCTTAATAAACCTCTTTCATCTACGCCACACCTGGCGTAAAGTATACCATTTCGTAGCAACTTTGATAAAGGTGCGTTGAAATAATCTCAAACGAATAGAATCGTCGTTAAGGGAGTTTGACGAGCACCAAAAGTGAAAATTTAGTGATGTGATCACCAGGATCCTCCCCATTCTTACCCCCAAAATTTGGGATGTCTGAAGGAAGTTTGGTGGGGACTGGGGGGCATGTAGGATCGTGACTCACAGGGTCATTCATTAACTTAGCCAAATATGACATATTAAGCGTGGCCAGAAAAGGGAGACATGGTTGTGACATCTGGCCCCAACCTCTTGGGAAATATTTTGCTTGCGGATTCGAAGGCCATCCAAGGTTATAGTAAACACCATGGCCCTGTGCGACATTATAAGGCCCTCCTCCAAGATGACTCATATAAGGTGGGTTGGGCATCATTTTAGCTGGAATGTTCTGTTGAGGGTTATAGAAACTTGCCCCAACTAGATTAGATCCAGGTTGGGGGTTGCCCAAACTGTGAAGCTGACCTCCCCCAAGTTGGAAACCAGAGGATAGAGGTGGATTCGGCATGCCAATTGTATTAGTCGAAATCTGCCGAGGAGGTAGGATTGTAGGACGAAACTTGAGTCGAAACTTGTCCGTCAGGTTGGCTATTCCACCCAACAGTAGGAAGATTGGACCCAGGGTTAAAAGAAAGCATACCTCCCATATAAGGAGTCATTTGAGGGATTTGAGATCCACCAAATGAAAAAGGAGTGTACAGAGGTGTGCTGCCCCTGAGCCCAATGCTAGCATTAGGGCCAACAACTTACTCAAAAGGTATATGGTAATGAAACCAATGGTGTTATGACCCTGCAAGAAAGTAAATATGAAGATAATGCAAAGTCCTAACTTTAACTTTTGATGAATGATATGCTCCTAAAAAATGATGCAATTTCCAAATTCAAATCTAATATTACGAAGTAAATGTGCAATCTTTCACTGTATGTACTAAGCTAATGATAAAAATTCGAAACACAATATATAAAATCCCATAACCAAAAACAGGGTGAGTACTTTGTATTAAAATTTTATAAAATTGACAAGAGAGTATAGGGTGAATACACTCATCGATAATTAACAAGAGAGTACTCTTACCTTGAAAGGATTCATCGCTCCACTTATCAACACATCTTCGTATTTTATAAGTAATATGAATGCTTGCTTGCTGGAGAGCCAAATTCTATTGTTACAGGGACAGCAGACAATAACATTCCATCAGAAAATATAAGAGAAAAATAAATGCAAGTTAGATTCCATAATAATGTTCATCTTAAAATAGAAAACCAAATTTTAAAAATATGTAAAGAACTTGGTTAGAACCTGTCATTGGCTTTTTGTGCTCAGATTATTAAATCTAATTTTAAATAGAAAACCAAATTTAAAATATAKAGAGAACTGGATTARAACCTRTCTTAGGTTGCTTTTTGTGATAKCACAGTTATTAAAATCTAATTTCAAATAGAAAACCAAATTTAAAATATATATAAAGAGCTTGGTTAGAACTTGTCATTGGCTTTTTGTGATCCGATTATTAAATCTAATTTCAAATAGAAAACCAAATTTAAAATATATGAAGAACTTGGTTAGAACCTGTATTTGACTTTTTGTGCTCCGAGTTATTAAATCTAATTTCAAATAAAAAACCTAATTCAAAATATATAAAGAAATTAGTCGGAACCTGTCTGTGGCCTTTTATGGCTACGATGACTTTAAAATCTCTATCATAAAAGGGTCCACGGAGCTCAGCAGAGCCTAGTGCAGAGAGGCACGTGCTTTCAGAGGCCCAGAGAGAGAGATGGGACTCCAATCCTGTGTGCACCCCAAGAAACTTATAACGCGGCCCTCCAATCTTGTTTGGTGTGCACCTCAAGAAACTTAATAGGCAATAAGATGGGACTCCAATCCTGTTTGGTGTGCACCCCGGAAATTTCCCATTCCACTCTTTCGTATTCCACTGGATTGCCCATGAAAGAGTCAGGCCGACTTTCTCAGAGTCAGGTGGACTTTCTCCAAGAGGATCGAGGTTTTTCTGGTTTAATAATTTTTTTCGTGAGGTTTCCTAATTTCCTGAAAATGGAGGTCTGGTGTAATTTGGGGTCGATAATGGCTGTCGTGATATTCATACGGACCATAGCCAAGGAATACCTTCCCTCCGAGTTCAACAATTTTTTTTCAAAATGGCTACGCAATCTCATAGGGATAGTGTCTTCTCACATCTCAGTCGTGATACAGGAGAACGTAGGGATGAAGGTGAACGGAGTTTACAAGGCAGTGCAGACTTACGAAGTTTACGAAGCAGTGCAAACCTGAGCGTAAGGTCGTCTTCGGCTGCAAAGAGATTAAAACATAAGAAACCTAAGAATAATAATGTCCATAAGAGAAAAATGAAGGCATGATTAGAATATATCTCATGCAACGCATTAATAATATAATTCTAAATTAGCAGATCTAGTACCAAAGGATCTCTGCAACCCATGAAGGCTGATAAATTGGCTAGAAAATAGGCATACGCCCTGTCGAAGGGTAATTTATGAAAGAAAATCCATATTAAAAAACATTTCAACTCGAAATACTTGTTGGCCTTCCGAAGAAAATCCATGTTCAAAGCATTTAACACAACATTTATTTCAAGGCATGAATCAATAAAACTGTCCAGAAATACGATTAAAATGCATGAATCAATAAAACTGTCAAGAAATACGATTAAAATGCAGGGAATAAATTGGAGTATGCAATATATTTGTTATTATGGTATAGATTTGACAAAACCTTTCAGAGCTTAAATCAATGGTTGGATCCTGATCCCAATATCTGCTAATTCTTCCGAAAATTTTGTTGAAATCCGTATTGCTAATGATATGTGGTCTTCATAGTTCATTGAAATCCAAATGGTGATTGCCAAAACTGCAAAATGTACGCCAATATGCATTGATCAGCAAAACTGCAAAATATGTATTGATCAACTCGTTCTCCTATCTCCACCTAATCTATATGATGAATTGATAAATTCATTCAAACTATCCATAATAACTTTATGATGTATCTTACCTGGACTTATTATTGTCAATACGGCAGTCGAAGCCATAGATTTTCTGCCAAACAATTCAATCCATGGCCGTTCTGTAAAATAAAATAGGCACGCATGCAAGTGAATGAGATTTTGCAGTACGAGAAAACAAATCAATCCACGGTTGGTCTGCGTGATAGAATTATTTAGAAATACCGATCGAGCGACCTAATTATGCTTTTAAATCAATCAAATTGGATGACCGTTGGAAATAGGGAGCGGCTGTTTTTCCTTCTCGTAAATTGAATTTTAAATTGGAGCGTTTTAGAACATTCCGGTGGTGTTCTTCCCGGAAATTGAATTTGAAATGGGAGCGTTTTAGAACATTCTGGTGGTGTTCTTCTCGTTCTCGTATATTGAGAGTGATGGCAACGAGAAACCGCGAGATGACGAAGATGCGCAAGTTGCAACAGTATTTTGATTTTGTGAACTAAGTTGCGACAGTATTTTGATTTTTTGTCATGCAGCTTTTTAATCTTCAATTTCAGTATTTTAAATTTGGAAAAAATGTTATTTTATTAATAAATTAAAAATATTCATTAATAAAAATTAAATTATAATAATGATGAAAATTTAAAAAAAATAATATATTGTAAGTTTTAAATCATTTTCATTGTTTTAAAAATATGGAACACTTTAACCATTTGGTATAGTAAATAAATTATATATTAATTAAATATAGTAAATAAATAATATAATATGTATGATTTTTTTATATAAATTTTTAGTTTTTTAACCTTATATTGATTTGATATAGGAAATAAATTATATATTAATTGGATATAGTAAATAAATAATATAATATGTATGACTTTTTCATAAATTTTTAGTTTTTAATTGAAAATTATTTTTAATATAAAATTTAGTGAATTAAGATATATATCTTTATTATTAACTTTGTTTTAAAAGATTGAAATTTTTATACATTAAGAATAATATTTATTATAGATTTTTAAGTTTTTAATTGAAAATTATTTTTATTATAAATTATTCAATTAAAATATATTATTATCATTAACTTCGTTTTTAAAAATGAAATTTTACTAGTTTTTTTCCACGAGAAAATTGCTCAAATTTATAAAAAGTATAAATTCCTTTACAAATCTGTCTGCCAGCTGTACCAACAAAGACAGCACCCTCACAGATAGGATCGCCAACATAATCCATAGGCCCCAAAGGGAATTACATAACAGCAGAAAATACAAATGAGCGAAGAAAGCCCAATCCAATCATCCTCAATAGGCAAAAGAAAAGCTATCCAGCCCACCTCATTCAAATACATTAATAGAAGATATAGGACTCACTATCCCTCTATCCTTGTGGAAAATCGAGAGCCTGCCAACCACCTCGCTTAAAGCCCTCTTTGAGAGGGCATCCGCCTCACCATTGAAAGATCTGGGAATATGGTGAAATTTGACATCGGTGAAGGAGCTTAGCAGTGCCATCGTTTTATCCTTCCAGCAATTGTTATGGACTGTTTGGAGCTTGGATTTTTGGGAGATCCAGTCAATGATTATACGCGAATCACCAAGGACGTGGATGTGACTAAGAGACCAGCAGGAGGCGAGATAGAGAGAGGCCCATAAGCCCAGGAGCTCGGCCTTATTGTTTGTGCCTTCTCCACGATTTAAGAACCACATGGTGGTCCTATTCGGGTGGGTTTTGAAGATACCCCCGGCCCCACAGCAACCTCCACTGGACCTCGCAGCGCCGTCGAAAAAAGCCACCGTGTAATCGCTTAACAAGTTGATATCACATACAATGGGAGAGGAAAACTTTATCGGTCTCAGTTTCCAATGGAAACGGGCCAAGACTTTAAGCATCGCTGCGTGAGAAGAAGGTGGGCAGGAGTCAAATAAAGCACGGTTCCGATCGGTCCAGATCTTCCAACTTACGATAGCAGGTAAGGTCTTTGGCGCAGATGATAAATCCAGCCACCGAGAGTAGTTGTGCGAGAATGATGTTCCACTCCAAGAAAGAGACAGCGAGAGTTGAGATAACACTTGAGTCCAGACTGACTGTGTATAGGAGCAATGGACCAAAATATGATGGATATTCTCAGGCGCACAGCAAAAAAGTGGGCAAATCCCCGGCCCCTCCCATCCCCTCCGACGAAGCGCATCCCAAGTGAGCGGCTTCTCCTTGCTAGCTATCCAGACAAAAAACTTTACCTTTAGGGGCAGGTCCCATCGCCAGAGTAGAGAGATCCAAGAACAGTCCACAATAGAGAATTGTTGAATGAGTAAAGCGTTGTATAGATTCTTGACTGAAATGGTCCCCGTGGCATCGCCACCCGCCCATTGAAGAGTATCGGGTGTGGGTGAAAGAGTGATCCCCGCGGCTTTAAGAGCAGAAGTGAAGTGGTCCCATTCAATGGCATGCGATCCAATCAGATTTAGCGCCCCACTGTCCTACCAATTGCCAGGAAGAGTGTTGTTGACGGGCTGAATACTAACTTGTCCAAGATGAAAAATATTTTGTTGTTGAAGTTGTGATCTTAAACCTGTTGAGAGGAGCGATCGGTCTCCCAGACCGAGTATTTTGTCACTCCCGATGTAGATTTCAGAACCCGCTCCTGGATTCCACACAAACCAGTGTAGAAGAACAGGGATTGAAGCAACCAATCCCTTCCAAAAAGTAGATGCCCCTCTCAGCTGGAAAGTAGACTTACGAATCCAAGTAGCAAGCGGCCAAGACCCCAAATATTTATCCATGATTATACGATGCCATATGCTATCAATAGAGACTGCTCTCCATAACGAATTTGCCAGTAGGGCAGTATTGAAGGTGGACAAATTCATTAGACCCCAGCCCCCAAATCGCCTAGGCTTTGACAGCACATCCCAGCTGCACAAATGGAAACGAAAGTGACCAAGATGACTATTCCACAGGAAATTAAAAATAAGTCTCCGAAGAGTATTGATAATTTTGAGTGGAATCTTTTGCAGGGACATCCAGAATACGGGAAGTGATTCCAGAACCGACTTGATCAAGATAAAACGGCCACCCATCGACAGCCATTTATTACACCAGAAATTTATCTTGCTTTCAAAACGAGCCACCAGCCATCTCCAATCATTCGGGGAGGAGATTCCCACTTTCATCAGGTACCCTAGATACCTGAAGCCATCGCACAGATTTAAAAAGGTATAGGGGATGGCAGCCTTGAGAATTTGGAGCTCGGCCTCTGAAACGCCCCAATAGTGAACAGAAGATTTGGAGATATTAATTGATAAGCCTGAAACTGAACAGAAACTCTGAAGCACCTCTAGAATAACCAGCCACTCTGATAAATCTGCCTTTGACAGGAGCAGAACATCATCAACAAACAGGATATGTACCAATTTAATGAGTTTTGATACCTTTATGCCGGAGATGTAATGTTCAGAGAATTTTTTAGAGAGAAGGAGGCTGAGACCCTCCATAATCAGAATGAAGAGGTAAGGGGAGAGAGGGCGTCCCTGGCGGAGCCCCCTCTCGCTTTTGAAAAAACTGGATGCCTCTCCATTAATCAGAACAGCGAAATTAGAGCTAGAGACACAGGACATAATCCAGTTGATGAATGATTCATCAAACCCCACTGAGTGAAGAATTATTCTTAAGAACTGCCAATCAACACAATCGAAAGCTTGTTTTAGATCAAGTTTCATAACCAGGGCCTTTAAGTTTTTCTTTTTGATGCTGTGTATGCCTTCATGGGAAGCCCCAATCGCGTCCTGTATTCTTCTTCCCCGCAAGAAACCTAATTGCTCAGCAGAGAGTCTCCTTTCAAGAAATGGCTTGATACGATTGGATATAACCTTGGCAATTAACTTGTAAATGAGGTTACAGAGGGAGATCGGTCGATAGTCACTGAAGGTGAGTGGGTTACTAACTTTTGGAATCAGGACTAGGAAAGTAGAATTGAGACTACCGACGATATTTCCAGTGGTACGGGAATCCTCCACCATTTGGAGAAGATCAGCGCCAACAAGGTCAAAAAAATGGCAGAAAAATTCTGTTGTCCAGCCATCAGGGCCGGGACTTCTTTCAGAATTGAAGTGGAGCAGAATGTTTTTTAATTCAGACAAGGTAACAGGCTTGTTCAGATCGGTAGCCTCATCAACAGAAACAAAACTAGGAAAGAGGTTTGTCGTAGTCACCATCCCCGGAAGGTCCAGATTAGCTTATTTTTTGTAGAGGCCTCTAAAATGTGAGACAGCCTCGTCCTGAAGAGCACTCTGTCCACTAATCAAAACATCACCGCCGCCTCTAATCGACCAGATGTGCTTCTTGTCTCTATTGTAGCTAGCCAATTTATGAAAAAATCTTGAATTTGAATCCCCACACTTTAACCAAGTCGCTCGACTGCTCAATCTCAACCTGTTCTCTTCCGAAAGTAGAAGGGAGGCACGGCTTGTCTCAAGTTGCTTTAAAGTAGATGACTCATCCAGTGTCAGAGGTGCAAGAAATGAGGAGTGTAAAAGCTGGGAAATTTCCGATTCCAGCTTTATTAAACTTGAATATTGTGAATCTTTAAGATCATGGAGCCAGGCTCTCGATTTGTGCTTGAGGTCTTTTAATTTCCATACAATGCGCCTTTGAGGATTATATTTAGCTAGATAGCGGGGGTCCCTCCAAACCTTAACAACTAACTCTGAATAGGTTTCGGCCGATAGCCAAAAATGATTGAACTTAAAAGGTGTAGAAGGGTGGAGGGCTGGAAAACGTAACTGTAGGAGAACAGGCGCATGGTCAGACACATAAGGGAACTCGACCCACGAAGAAGGGAATCCCGACATTGTTAAGATACTTTCTGCAATCAAGAAGCGATCTAGTCGTCTGGCTACAGCAGCAGGTCCTGAACGCCCGTTTCTCCAAGTGGAGGTAAGTTGAATCGGCCGGACATCAATCAGATTATTTGACTCGAAGAGTCCTTTGAGATAAGATTCAAAGGGGCCCGGTGAGAAAGATCCACCCCAATTTTCATCAGCAGCAAGAATGAAGTTTAGATCTCCCCCAATAATGATATTTGGGATGGAGAGTAGGCCCAAAGAATCAAGTTTTGTCCAGAAATTATGTTTGTCCACATAGGGCCCGTAGATATTAAGTAAAGCGATATCCTGATTTGAGGCTAAACACTTACCGAGGATCAGGATTCCTCCACTAGATAGGAAGGGTTTCAGAATGAAAAGGATGGGATCCCAAGCCACCAGCAATCCACCCGAAGATCCAGATGAATTCACCGCTGCCGAGACCCACGAGGGCCGAAAAAGGTGCACAAAATCTCTGGCTTTGTGGTCGGCCAAGAGAGTCTCTTGAAGGAATAATATATCGGGCTTAGAATAGTCTAATAATATCCTGAACGAGGCAGCCTTGAGGGTGCCTCCAATCCCCCGTATATTAAGAGAGAGAATTAACATTACTTGGAGCGGGCCAAGGCTTTCTGTGCTCTAAGGGCCTTGCTGTCAAGATTGGTAGGAGCTGGATCCGATAGTTGCGAGCTCAATATCTCCTTCTTCTTTCTGGAACTTCTGGTTTGTAGAGGAGAGATTTCCGAGCTAATCCCTCTCGACCAGGCATAAGACTTTTCCTTCTTGAACAAAGGTGAGGGGGCGGAGGTACCAGCCTCTGAGGTAGGCAAGAGGAGGTCCTTCCCACGATACACCAGAAGTTGTACAGTATCCGCTGGGAGAATGGAGGAAAAAGTCGATCTGTTTAGCTCCTCTAGAAGAGAGTCATCATCAGGCTCGGTCTGATTGTAGCCAGAAAGCACCAGGAAAGAGAGAGGAGCGCTGGGGAGGTCGGACGAAGTAGAGGGGCGCAAGGAAGAAAATTGGGCAGAGTCCAAGTTCGGGAGTGGGACGGGGACATCAGGGAGGTCGGACGGAATGGAGTATTGTAGGGTCGGATGAAGGGCAGAATCCACATTCGGGAGAGGGACGGGATTAAAGGGAAGTGTGGTGGCAGGTAAGGGAGTCTGAGTAGTCGCTGGATAGGGGTTCTCAGAAAAGGAGTTTGTGGTGAGCCAGGAAAATTTATCAATGTATTCCTTCTCGGACTCCGAAAAGGATGAGAAAAGAACAGGACAGAGCAGTTGTAGTTTAGTCCGAGGAGAGACTTCAGTAGTAGTATCAGACTGTGTTGTTGCATCAAATGTTCCATTCAAATGTGCAAGAGTGGGATCCGCATCAGGGTATTCAGGCGGATTGAGATAAAGATCAAAATCCTCCGTAGGGTTCAAAGGGGATTTCCCGATGCAGGATTTACGAAGGTGACCAGTTTCCCTGCAAAGATTACACCTAAAGGGTAACCCAAGGTAGTCCAGCTTCTGGAGCAGCTTACGAACCCTCCAATCTATCACCAAGGTCTCTGGCAGCCCAGCTATTACATCGATCTCCACCAGCACTCGCCCCATAGTCCTCAGTGTGCTGTTAAGATTTTGTGGATCCAGTGCTATAAACTTCTCTAAAGCATTACCAATTGCTTTCAGTGCACCTTCACTCCAGAGGTGGAGTGGGAGCCCTGGTAGGAGCACCCACAGATGTCTGTGGCTGAAATAATCGGCGTCAGGGTCGAAATCTAGCCTCCATCATTTGAGCATGAGGCTACTTCCACCAAAGACCCACAGGGAGGATAGTAAAAGCGTAGCATCATCAGGAGCAAGACAGTGGAAACATAACCAACCTTTTTTGAGGTAATGTACCACCGGGGAGTAGCCAAGGAGGGGAATCCAGTTTTCCTTTATCCAAATCTCCAGCGGCTGAGGATTCAAACTTTTGTAGGAGACCCTGCCAACCAGAGCGCAGGTAGACATTTTGCAAAGTTCTTCCAGTCCGACTCCGTCACCCAGCACCAGGCGAGCAGCTTTCCTTTTAGATTTCCAAGCCTTTCGACTAGCGACTGTCTTATGGGTAGTGGGGATAGCATCGGGCGTCGGGACATTTCTGACCGTGGCAGGAGGGTTAGTAGCCAGCGATCAGGACGGTTCCACAGGGGACACCTCGTGGGCAGTTTGGGAGAAAATTTTTGAAAAAAATTGAAAATGGCGATGGCGATTCAGGCGATCCAATATCTCTTTGATCCAGGCAACCTTCGGGTAGTTATCGGACCTCGCTAATCAGCTATCCTCCTCCTTTATCGCCGGCAGTAAGTATCCTACCTGGTCGGATGTTTTTTTTTGTCTTACCAGAGCGTTTTTCTCTCTACCTGGGACTGTGTTGTATAGCTCTTTCTTGACTGCAAAGTTTTCGTCGTGTCTATCTGCTCGGATAAGTTTTGTCTTGGTCTATACAGTATAAGTCTTGAACGGAGTTTGTCCTCGTTTTCTTGACTTGCGGCATGTTCTTGTCTACTTGCTCTTTTTGAGAGTGCCCCCTTACCTTGGTCCGAGCACCACTGCTCTGGCCTGACTTCCCTGTCTCACTTGATGTCAGTCTCATTCTACTTTTGTATTTCCTACGCACTAACCTGTCCCTCTCCTAATATCTGTTTCTAGGACTGTCTGCCATCAGAGATTTGGATTCTGTTTCTTCTCACCATATCCCCACTGGCCCACCTATAGAGATAAAAGGAGGGTCGCCTGATTCCGAGCAATGGAGTCACGAACCCATTCTCTGGCGGAATCTTCCGACGACACTTTCTAGAATCAACCGGGATTCTTGGATAAAGTTGACGCTCTCATCTCTAACTCGCAGCACCTTCCCTCCAACCTACTCAACTCAACTTCCCGAATTTTTACTAGTTAATTTAAAGTGATAGTAATAAATAAAATTTTCTTAATTAATTTAAGTTAGTAAATGATATTGTTGCATTTTATATAGTCCAAGGACTAGTCTTCTAAATAAGATTTCACCTGAATAAAAATATATCTCTAAGTTACTTATTCTTTTAAATTGTGTTTCAGCTAAGTTCTATCCAATCTCATGAGAAATTTTAAGTAAATGAATTCTCAATTTTAATAAAAAAATTAAATATCATATAAAAAATAAAAATAAAATAAAATTTTATTAAAATAGTTAAAATGTTTGTGTTGATTTTTTAAATAATAATTTATATTTAATAATTTATTTTATTTTTCAATAAATATTAATATGTAAATTAAAATAAATTAAGTGATATGAAGATAAAGTTAAAATATTTACAAAATCCTTAAATTCTATTTTTCTAATTACTAAAAAGATAAGGTTTAAACCACAAAGTAAGAAGACCAAACACTAAAATAAACATAAGGAAAACACCATGCAGAACAAGAAGATGAAGACAAAGGTGAACAACAAAGAGGACGCAATGAAACCACAATGGAGCATTTGGTAAAAACACAACAAAATTGTCAAAAAAGGAGAAGTCTTGGTCATCTATTAACTCTTTTGAGATGACTTGGCAAGACTACTCGCACACCAAACTAAATTGGGTTTTCCCACTTCCTTGATATGAGTAACATGGAATATTTATGAGCCACCATCCTTACACCTACCAAAAGGATGATGTTACAAAAAAATCAATAAGGAAAGATGACCAAACACTAAAAAAAATCACTTTCCCAAGGAGACAAACTTACCCAATAGCATTAAGAGTGAATCTCTAATGGCCACATGACTTGAATCAACATTCAAATATTCAAGAGGTAAGTTGGTTGTTCACACTCAAATTGAGATTGAAGATAACAATTATGTGATTCTTATTCATATTCATATATTAAAAGGATAGTTGCTCACATTCCTCAATCTATATTGGCATTRTTCTTTGTTACACCASGCAGACGATGATCCACAAAGGTTGAACAAGTYATTTGTTCAAAATCAGAGTTCAGAAGTCCAGTCGGGTCTTATGACCCCTYCAAATTTTCTTCTTCTTCTTCTTCTTTATGCATGATCCATACCCCCRTGGGACGAATTATAATAAAATGAGTTAGCAYRAGTACTTTATTATGTAAAAGGCTTAGCCCCCTAAGACTTGATTATCATTACACACTCTAGAGTGTTTTTTTTACTTCTTAATTATATMTTGCTWGTCAACGAGATATAATTTCTAAAWWTTTTCACCCATTACCTCCAAAGATGGAGTGTGTATTRATGGCTAGRCCATAGTGTGTGTTGTCTAAGTCTAGTGTCTAATGTATATTACCATACTAGTCARTTSTATAGAGTCTTATGGACATGCACYAAGTCCTCGAATGTTGGGTTGTTATATTCTTTGCAATGAAATTCGAAGRTCGRGGTGGATCGACCGAGCAAAGTCAAATTCAAAGTAATTGACAACAAGCTGAAGAGGTCAACATGTGGTCATGTGGAAACCGACTAAAGATCGAATGAAGGTCGAATACTATTCGACTRTAACAAAATCTCGAGATCTGTAGGATTTGTAGTCAATTATCTACSTGGATATGTAGCCATTTATTGGGCACCTTTCTTTAGGGTTTTTCCTATTGTAAATCCTATAAATMAGCCATGTTGTAATGTTGTAAAAGAAATCTTTAGTWAATCTTTAGATTAATCGTTTTAGAGGTTGTTGGTCATGTAGATGTAAGTSGAATTAGCTACATGGTTTTCCTTATGTAAAGCAAGAAGGTATGATGTCGATTGTGTCTTAGGTGTAGACCAAGGTTAGACATGTAACCTTTTATTCAAAATGAATAAGACAACAAGAGAGAAAGACGCTCAAGGAATGTTGTTTTGTCATTTATTTTATAGATTGAATATTTATTCCTCTCTTTTGTTAGGTTTAGCATGTTAGTCTTCTATTTCCTAACATGTGGTATCAGAACTTGGTTTAACAACCTTGGATCTGAGCTAAACCATATGTCTAGTGATAATCGTAAGTCAAAAATATTTAAAGTATGCTTAAAAGAATGGCAAGTAGCTTGAGAATAGAGATCAAAAAATTCAATGGCCAGAATTTTGAGCTTTGGAAGCTTAAAATTGAAGATCTCCTCATAGATTGAGAACAATGGGCAACAGTCTGTCCAAGTACCATTCCGACAAGTATGTCGAGAGAAGAATGGGAGAAACTCGAGAGAAGGGCAAGGAGTATGATTCGACTTTGTCTTGCAGATTTGGTGTTGTCGAATGTCTCAAGTTGTTTCTTAGAAAGAAATTGTATCTTTTAAGGATGAGTGAGGACAATTCAATGACTAAGCATTTCAATGTGTTTTATACCATAATAAGCTAGTTATCTTCTATGGATATTAAAATCATTGAGGAGGAGAAATGTATTAGCCTATTATGTTCTTTATTGGACTCTTGGGATATCTTAGTCATGGCTATAGGGAGTAATTCAACCACATTAGCGCTAGAATACATACTTTCATCTCTACTCTTAGAAGAAATGAGAAGGAAGAACATGGAAGGATCGACCAAAGATGCATTAGTGATGAGAGGTCGACCTGTTGACGGAGCTAAAGGAAAGTTCTCCAGTAGAAAGTCTAAGTTGAAGAGTAGATCTAAATCCTTTGTTCAGTCGACGAGAAGATGTTGGAAATGCGATAAAGTTGGGAATTATAAAATGGATTACAAGTTGAAGGCAATGGAATTCAGTACAAGATCTGATGAGAAGTAGTCGACTAAGATAAATGTGAATCTAGATAAGGGAGGCGATGTGTACGTCGCATCGACCAGTACACAGTCATATCAAGATGTTTGGTTGATCGACTCTGGAGCATTCTATCTTATGACACCGCATAGAGAATGGTTCTACGAATATGAATGATATGAATGAGGAGATGTGTTTTTGGGGGATGAATCGACAACTAAAATTTTCGGATGGGGCAAATTTTGACTGATGTTGCAGAA
The DNA here is from genome assembly GCA_009831015.1 of Picea engelmannii. Classification (NCBI taxonomy): domain Eukaryota; kingdom Viridiplantae; phylum Streptophyta; class Pinopsida; order Pinales; family Pinaceae; genus Picea; species Picea engelmannii. The sequence continues at coordinate 258,187 of ML785179.1, forward strand.
TGGGAGGAGTAGAAACCTTCCAAGTGTACTACATATTTCAGGTTTGGCCATAAATCCAATATATTTTAGTAAGATGACTGATGTAGGAGTGCACACTCTATTTCAGAAGGATATGTGCAATATGGTCAAAGGTACGATGGTCTTAATGAAATGAGTTCGACTTCGAACCATATACAAATTGTTAGGGAATGTCAACTCGACTGGATGAAACAACATTGTTGTTCCTGAAGCCACTCGAATTCAACTTGAATCAAATCAACTCAGGCTGAGTCGATTAAAACCAACTCAAAAAGTCATCGTCAAGTCAACCCAACCATGCTATGACACAAGAGGATGGGACACATTGGAGAAAAATGACTTTGATCTATGCACAAAAAATGTATGATCGAATATTTTCCTAAATGTAATTTAGAAGTCGACTTTTGTGAACATTGTATATATGGTAAAAAAAGTCGAGTATGGTTCCCATCTGGAGAAACAAGGGAAAAGGGGATTCTAGAATTGATTCATACTGATGTATTTGGCCCTGTCATCGCACATATTGTAGGTTGGTAAAAGCCCGACCCAATCCAAAAAAGTGAGACAACTATGGGAGTAACTACCCACTCTAACCTTAGATAGATACTCCCCTCGATTTAGTGATGATAATTCGGCACAAGGGGGGGAATCCTGGTGACCCTAGGGAGGTTGCGATGGAAAGTGGTAGAATGACCAATGAAACCCCTATAGGTCAATTTTGGAAGTGGAAAAAGGTTTGGAAGCAAGTCTTGTTGATGAGGGGAAGTTGCCAAAGTGTTTTCTACCTGCAAAATAATGTTAAACATGTCATAGACAAGACAATTAATTGAAATACAAGCCAAATATTTAATGGGACAAGCAAGTGAAGCTTGTTGTCCTAATATTGCAGCAGTAATACACACACACAAAATGGAAATAGCTTTTAACTACAAATGGAAAGTGGTAGAATGACTTATGAAACCCTTATAGGTCAAGTTTGGAAGTGGAAAAAGGTTTGGAAACAAGTCTTGTTGATGAGGGGAGGTTTCTAAAGTGTTGTGTAACTACAAGATAATGTTAAACATGCCCGAGACAAGACAATTGATCTAAATACAAGACAAATATTTAATGGGACAAGCAAGTGATGCTTGTTGTCCTAATATTGCAACATTAAACACACACACACACACACAC
>ML785179.1:261860-273455 GCA_009831015.1 Picea engelmannii
GTTGAATACTCCAAGAAAAGGTATGTCATCTAAACCAGATTTCAGATTATGAGGACATCCTAGGTAGCCATTTTTCAGACCTTTTGAGTTAGTTTTCTGAACCTTTGAATTTTCATGATCCCTTCCTGAAGTGGATTGAGCACCTTCCTCAGAGAATGACTTGGCATGCTTTTATCCCTCCCACCCACCTCCATAATTTGGACATTATGGTTTTCGATGATATGATACACTCTCTAACCCATGTTATTTTTGTGCTTAACTTATCATTGTTTTGGTTTATGATGAAGCATAGAGGCTGGTATTGTGATACATTGCCAGGATGGTTTCACTGGTCATTTGACTACACCTACTATTCAGCCGACAGGTAAGTACAGGTAATTAGGAATTTGCATTCATTGTACATACCATTTGCATTTCATGCTAGAATAGTTTGTTTTCACACTTGTATATATGCTTGATTTCATTTTGATATGTATGAGATGGGGGTGAAATCACCACCCCAAATGATTGCTAACAGCTTTATGTTGATATTGAATAGGTCACAGGTTATGCCATAGATGCTGAGGTTCTCATGCGCTTTATGGTGAGCACATGTCCCCGAGTTGGAGCCAGATGTTATCCCCCAGTTTAGGGATAACTAAGGAGATTATGTCTCGAGGCCCATAGGTCCTAGACATGGAGTACCGAGAGCCAGATCGACTTGAGCGTGTCCCTAGAGGGCCCATATTTTCATTCTTCAGCACCTCCATTTTGTCAGCAGCAACATCATCCATCACCTCGACTTGTTCCTATAGCAGAAATGGATCTTGCTCCATGAGGTAATGAGTCTAGGTATCATGGTATGTGTCACTTTGATCCTCAAAACCTTTGAATATGTGCATTTGATTCTTTTTGTCTCTAACGGGTGCTTGGATCTTGAATATGTGCAATAGGACGTGTATATTGATCCCTATACGTGATTGTGTGCATAGTAAGCTACGTACAAGAACACAAATGACCAAAAGAGAGCGTTCTAACTCAAAATTGTGTTTGTTTTTGACAGGATGGTGCTTGAATGGCGAGAAAGGGAACACGAAGAAATTGATGCCATTGTAGATTGAGATCTGGGGGCCCAAATGGCCTTAAAGCGTTGTGGTTTGTATAGGTTTTGGGCACTCAAAGGGATGAGAGCCTAGGTGAGGTTGTTGGAGATGTTGGTGAGTTACTGGGACCCTGATAGCGAGAGCTTCAATATCGATCGGAAACCATTGAGAATTGAAGTGGAGGACATCTATTTTATGACTAGTTTATTGCATCGGGGGGAGGTTGTGAACCTCAAATCATGGGGAGCAAGAAGCGAGATGAAGATAGAAGAATATATCAACAACCATTATGTAGTTGGGACCCCTAAGGAAGGGAGTCAAGTCCCCATCAGAGCAATAAAAAACCTCAGTCTGAAGATCATTTTCCTAGTTTTACCCAGGATCACAAGTTTGACTTCGTTCCACCAGGCATCGAGGTCGCTCATGTTTTATGGAGTGGAGTGTGAGAGACCCACAGTGTACGATTGGTGCACCTCGCTAACTAGTCAATATGAAGAGCTAGTTGGTGAAGTGTAAACAGGGGGGTAAAAGGAATTACAAGTTTGCCTCCATCTTGTGTAGCTTCTTTTTCAAGCAGGTTCCAGGCTTGGGACCTAGAGTTGAGATTCTCCCGAGAGGACCTCACGATCTAGCAATGGCACGATGGACCGAGGTGATGAGGTGGTAGGGAGGAGGTAGGGTGTCGACACCCTACAACGAGGAATTTTTCTACTGGTGGCGGAGACAGGTCATCACTCTGGATGACTATACATATGAGGGGATCGACTTCAAAGGAGATCCAGACATGCCACTTCCACTAGGAACCTCTTATGATGACATAGGTGTGCCAAAATGTTTTTACGTATTTCATTTTTTTGTATTTTTGTATAATTAGAACAAAAATATTTTGTATGGTGGTTAAGTATTGATTAGAAATTTGTGTGTGACAGGTGTGGGTCCACGACATCGACGAAGGAACTGGGGAGACGAAGCGGTGGGAGGAGAGGCCAAGAGGGTGTTAAAAAACATGTAGGGAAACTTTTCACGTCTGACACACATGATACCCATTGTTCAGGTAGAGGATCTTCCTGAAGCCATGCAGGGACAGGTGGTTGGTGTACCCAGGGCATGGGTACGACTCTTTCAGCGTCTCGCAAACATCGTGGTTTGCTACCATGACACACATCCGACGCCATAGGCGTAGATGTCGTGGAATATTATGATACAGGATGTATATGTATGAGGGTGTTAGCCCCATTTTGTACTATAAAAACCATATTTTTTGAAATATATAAAAGAGATATTCGCCTTTACTTATATTTTTCAATCTGTACATTGATTAGATGTTTTCTTTGCTTTTAAATATGTGACAAATGCCAATCTAAAACATAGTTAGCATAAGCATCAGATACATAATTAGAACTTCTAGGAATATGATAATATGTAATAAAATCAAAATGTTGTTCTAAAATACATAACCGTAGTAATCGTCAGAGTAAAGAAGGATCACGCACGCGGTAACAATTGTTCGATAATGACCATTCAACTGACGCACTACTAACTAGGAATCCAAGCGAAATTATAATGTACGGATGCCATGTGAGATAGCATCGTGTAAAAGTTCTATAACAGTGCTATATTCGTCCACATTATTCATTGATGGCCTTAGGCATATTCCTCTTGAATACACAAATAGACCCTCGGGTGAATAAATCACCCAAGCAGCGGAAGCCAAGTTCTGTGTGTGACGACTAGCCCCGTCTGCGAATCCTAAGTAGACTGACGACTCCGTTGACATCTAAGTGAAAACTCAATAAGAAACTCAATCATAGTATCATTTCAAGTAGAGCCCATTTCTGGGCTCGGCCAAATTATTCCCTTCGTAATATTCCAACTCATAGGCTCCTTTTTCTAGCACACGTCGCACGATGTAAGGCCCATGCCACATGGGTTTAAATTTGTCTGCTCCCAATGATTCTTTGGCTTGGTCATACAAGAGGACCAAGTCACCCTTAGTGTACAACCGAGGAGAGCTAGAGTTATTATATTGAACCTTGACACGTTATTTGTTTGCCTCGATAGGCGTAGAGGCGTCTCGACATTGCTCATTAAGACTCTTTAGGTGTACAAGGCATCGTTCAAGATCGGAAGTGTCGGGTAGGAGTGCGACTGCCAACTTAAGAGAAGGGATTTCACATTCAATGGGTGATATCGAATCCACACTGTGTACTAACTGGAAAGGGGAAAATCCAGTGGCAGTCTTGACCAAGGTTCGGTATGCCCAAAGTGCAGGATATAGCATGATGTGCCAGTTGGACTTACTCTGACCGACATTTTTTTTTTAAATGGTCTTGGGAGAGTTTTTGACAGACTCTACTTGTCCATTTTCCTCGGGATAATAAGGAGAAGAGTGACCATGCTTAAACCCTAGTTTACCTGCTAGTTCTTCCATCATCTCATTCTGGAAGTGACTGCCATGGTCAGTGACAATCTCACTCCGGATACCAAATCGGGCAATAATCTGATTTAATACGAAGAAGGTTGTAATATTCCCATCAGATTTAACTGTAGGCATGGCCTCAGCCCACTTAGTAAAGTATTCAATGACCACGATAATGTGTTGATTCCCCCCAGCCGAAGTTGGGTTCAAATCAACGAAGTCCACCCCCCACTTAGTGAAGGGATCGAAAATAATAACTGGTTGAAGAGGGGATGGATGCGAGCACATTTTTCGAGTGAACACATGGTAGGGGTGACACTCCTTAAACACTTTAATACAATCCTTAAAGATAGTAGGCCAGAAATAACTGGCTTGTAACTTTTTTTTAGCTGTCGCAAGCCCGGATAAATGACCACCACAAGCCCCACTACATAAATCATTTAGGACAGGCTTGGCCTCTCCGTGAGTTAAGAAACAACGCAATATATCATCTATTCCTCGATGATACAAAGTGTCACCGACAATAGTATATTTCTTGGTTTGGTATCTTATACATCGTCGATCATCTAGTGAGAGATGTTGAGGGAACTTCAATGTCTAAAGATAGAGCACGATGTCTCCATACCGAGGTTTAGACGATGAGAAAAGAAAGATGTGTTTATCCACAAATGAATCGACATGGATAATGTCCTCATCTAATCGCGGGAAATCGGATATCAACTCTGCAAATACTAGGGACTTGTTGGATTTCACAGAAGCAAAATCGAGATCAAACTCCTACAAAATTACATTCCATTTATTGTATTTCCCTCTTATGATACGTCGGGTAAGGAGGTATTGAAATGGATTGACATCAGCAACCACCGTAATCTTGCAAATTTATATGTAATGATGTAAACGTTGGGCTACATGAACGACAACCAAAGCTAGCTTTTCAACGTGAGTGTAGTTGAGTTCAAGACCAAGTAAAGTTTGACTAAGATAATAAATAACGTGCTTGTGGACTTGTCATCCTCCTGAACTAGAACCATACCAATCGTATCCTCGGACGCGAAAATGTAAAGTAAGTAATATCTACTGTCGTCTGGAGGCTTCAGTAGAGGCGTCGACATCAAAACTTTCTTCAAAGCATCGAAGGACTCCTGGGCTCACTCATCCCAGATAAAAGGGGTGTCCTTCTTCAAAAGATGCATGAAACCTTTAGTGATAGTAGCATAGTTCACTATAAAGCTATGAAGAAAGTTATCTTTCCCCTGTAGACCCTAAAGTTGTCTAATTGTGCACGGGGGAGGCAACCGAAGTGTTTCCTCAACCTAGAAAACCTAACAGACGACCAGACTTAATGCAAAAGATGCATTTGTGAGGGTTAAATCAGATCCTATAATAACGACATCTTCGTGATCCTATGAAACACGAAAGTCATGGCACGTTGAAAGGTTGCTCCGGAATTTTTAAGGCCGAAAGGCATCTTCCGTTATGAAAAATTTCCCCAAGGACAAATAAATGTCATCTTGTGTTGATCCTCAGGTTTAATTTGAATTTGATTATATCCTATAAATTTGTCCATGAAAGAAAATACTTTGCTTCCCACACACTCATCGAGAATCTGATCAATGAAAGGTGTTGGGAAGTTGTCTTTTGGACAAATACATGGATGGTTCCTTGCTTCTTATCTACAGGAATGGGTTTGGATACCCATTATGTTAAAGAAACCAGGTAGATGAAGCCAACATTAAGTAGCTTCTCCACCTTTGCCTTAATAGTAGGGGCCTTTCGAGGGTTGGCAGCTTTAAGACATTGTCGAACAGGTTTAGCATCCGGATACGTTTTAATTTTGTGTTCGACAATACGAGGGTCAATCCCTGACATCTCTTCATAGGACCAAGAAAATACGGCTCGGAATAGGATTTCGTCTGGAAAACAATCTGCATTGATATTCACATTTTCAACCTTACCAGGGGTATGAGAGATGTCGATCTGTATTGTAGGAAAAATACTCACCATATTTCCTTCATCATAAATGTCATGCATATCTAGTAGAACTACGGCGTGACTGACTATCTCACTCAAGGTATATCAAAAGTCGTCTTGTTCGATTCTTTCAAGCTCTGGGAGAAAATAAGAATGGTGATGCATATTATATGAAGGTTTGTCATAACCATTCATGACTTCGATGATGGCTTCATCTAAAGGCAAAGTCCCATCGAGGCAATCATGTGAACATGACAACAAGGTGGCCCACACGGGCCTAGACACAAGATCCTCCTTGTCCATCGAAGAGGGAATAGGATCGGGATCGACGGAAGAGTCAAGAAGAGCTTGATACACAATCTTTGTTGTCGATAATGGCATGGTCATCCTAGCATGTGAGTGTCCTTCATAAGACAAAGTCAGGGAATGTAGGGTCCACAGATCATCAAATTAAGACGTGCGAAAAGGACTGAACCTCCCAGTCGAGACGGGCCTACTGGACATGGCATAAACTTGATGGTTTGGTGATGAGAAGTCGAAAGTACCCATAAGGAAAGAAAAAATTCCAACACCAATATTCTTGGTTGCCGTCCAAGAATTGTCGATCACAAGGATTGACTATCCAAGAGATGCATTAGGGATAAGGTATGTCAAGGGTAACTAATTGATCGTTACAATATTCCCTTCGTGAGGAAAACAAAGAGCACGGAAAATGAACGATAAAACGACGATCATAGCATAAGTCAGATTGTGACCTAGCAACAGGTTATAATCAAGAGGCGCATCCACTACCTCTACTTCCACCTCTACTGTCTTCCTGCCTAACTGGACCGAAAAGGCAGGGAGAATATCGTGGGGGCGGAAGGAATGACCGTCAAAAGCAGTCAACATTTTCGATGACTTGGAAAGGGTCAGAGAACCGAGAGCTTTCCAACAAACCAGGGATGTCACACATGTAGCAATGCCTTCATCAACAACTGCATGTTTGATGGTATACTTTGAATAATCCACATGGATTTGGAAAGCCACATGGTAAGGAAAGAAAGGCTTAACATCTGTGACGTCAAACTTGATAAGATTTGAGCCACTGGGCTCTAGAGCTCCTAGAGTAGAGATTAAGGAATTCCTCTGTGAAGGACATGTTTGGAGTTCCTCCAAAGCCGACATAGCATAAGGGGTTTGGCCCATGTCCTCAACAAAATAGAGTAGTTAAGGGAGGCTCTAGCATTTGGATTATGGGTAGAGCGCTTGAGTACTCCTTTCGGAATACAAGGTTCTGGCTCTGGTTTCTCAATATGTAAAGTCATCTCTGGGGGAGGAGGAGGAGATTCTAGACCAGGAATAGTTTGTTTAGAACTATAGTCTTGAGATCGAGTGGCTATATCAATTTTTGCATCGACCGTATTGATACATAGACGACCTCCATTACATGTCTTCTCATTATTGTCCTTGGATTTATTACCAATTTTCCCACCCTTATGGTTATGAAGTCCTTTCTTCTTATTCCATCCTGCTGGTTGGTTACCATTCGGTTTGGTCGACGATTGCACTGAGTGTACATCCGCTGACTAAGTGGTATTGGAGGATATAGACGAATTTGGTCCTCCTACAGACTGGTTTAAAGACAACTCTTTTATCTGGTTCATCACCGAGTCTGTGGACTTTACATTGGCAGAGCCTACAATGCCATCAGCATGAGGTCCGGGCTTTTTTCCAGTGTCGTAAGTAGACCGTGGTGCGTCAGGAAGGAGGTGGTATAGCATCCCAGACTAAGAATATATCAAATCTAACTGTTGGGATCTAAAGATAGCTTCTTCCTCATTGGTAACCCCGAAAGTAGCAACGTCCTTTGATTTAGAAGGATGTAAGGACTTAAGAAACCATTCTAACAGAAAGGTCGGGGGCATAGGGGTCTTAATAAACCTCTTCCGTCTACGCCACACCTGGCGTAAAGTAGACAACAGCTCTAAACCAGCATCATAACAAATGGGAAACTAGAAGTGGTTAAGAAAGACCATCACCAACTGATTAAAAGTCCCATACGCCCCCCTTGGTAGCTCAATATACCATTTCGTAGCAACTTTGATAAAGGTGCGTTGAAATAATCTCAAACGAATAGAATCGTCATTAAGGGAGTTTGACGAGCACCAAAAGTGAAAAGTTAGTGATGTGATCACCAGGATCCTCCCCATTCTTACCCCCAAACTTTGGGATGTCTGAAGGAATTTTGGTGGGGACTGGGGGGCATGTAGGATCGTGACTCACAGGGTCATTCATTAACTTAGCCAAATATGACATATTAAGCGTGGCCAGAAAAGGGAGACGTGGTTGCGAGATCTGGCCCCAACCTCTTGGGAAAGATTTCGCTTGTGGATTCGAAGGCCATCTAGGGTTCTAGTAAACACCATGGCCCTGTCCGACATTATAAGGCCCTCCTCCAAGCTGACTCATATAAGGTGGGTTGGGCATCATTTTAGCTAGAATATTCTGTTGAGGGTTATAGAAACTTGCCCCAACTAGATTAGATCCAGGTTGGGGGTTGCCCAAAGTGTGAAGCTGACCTCACCCAAGTTGGAAACCAGAGGATAGAGGTGGATTCGTCATGCCAAGTGTATTAGTCGGAATCTGTCGAGGAGGTAGGATTGTAGGACGAAACTTGATTCGAAACTTGTCCGTCAGGTTGACTATTCCACCCAAAAGTAGGAAGATTGGACCCGGGGTTAAAAGCAGGCATACCTCCCATATAAGGAGTCATTTGAGGGATTTGAGATCCACCAAATGAAAAAGGAGTGTACGGAGGTGTGCTGCCCCTGAGCCCAATGCTAGCATTAGGGCCAACAACGGGATGGAGTTCGAAAACTGTGAGGTGAAGTTAGGCATACCACAAGAAAATGGAATAGAATCCATAGGGATGGACTGAACATTGTAGCCTAGTGAGTGGCCAAGATATCCAAAGGGGTTCGAGGCGGTAGTGTGAGCATTAACTATAAGACGATCCATAGTAATGATAGGTACCTCTGATACCACAACCATGGATGTTGCAGGAGTTGAAGGGGTACCATTAACTACATTGGGTATGGGAGTTGAAGGGCTCCCAAAATTCTAAATACCAAGTTCAGTACTCATCCTTACATAATCCCAAGTCTGAGCGGTGGATGTGTGTGTACCACGTGTAATGACTTTAGGCCTTTTAGAAGGCAAGGACACGAAATCCGGTGGTAACTGTAACAAGCGATGGGACCGGCGGGGCGGCTGGTCCGACTCCACGATGACTTAAGACTCTAAAGATAAAAAATATATCCTATGGCCAAGTAGTAAGAAAAGAGCACACCAAAAATCAAACGGCCAATATGCATGCAAACGGGAAAAAGCGGTTGAGTGGCCTCCCTCCCTAAAGAAGGTATGTCTCGTCCAAGAGGGACTTGAGACTCCCCGCTAAAGATCAGAGGTAACAGGATCAGTTATAGGGGCCCTCATGGGCTTAACAACTAGTCGGTCAGATCCCCCCGGAGAGGTAATCCTCCATAAAGGTTGTGTGATGTCCGACCCCTATCTGACCCAGGGTACCTGCAGAATAACCCCTGCAAGTAACCTATGAGATACCTAAGTCAAGCAACTAATAAACCATTGTATAATCGATGCACAGGTGAGTAGTCGTAAGTCTGGATCACCGTATGGGCAGGGTAGCAGAGCCCAAAACCTTGAAAGTACCGCCTCTCATGGAGGTATGGGCACTAGCAAGATCCCCAAATACGAATAAATCCACAGAAATATCTCTGACGCTAGGCTAGTATCCCGGGGATATCCCTTCGACCAACTTAACGCGACCTTGTGATTAACTCTGGTGTGAGTGGAGCCTCCTGATATTACCAATTATACAATGGATTTCTCCACTCCCTGACTCAAACACATATGTTGATTTAATTTCCTTGGAGAAGTTTACTCACAAAATTCTATTCCAAGGCACTAAATTCGAGACTAGTTTGTGCACCCTAGAAAATAAAATTGTTACTAATAAATTTTAGATTATAGCATTGATTTTATGGCCGTAATTACTCAAAAGGTATATGGTAATGAAACCAATGGTGTTATGACTCTGCAAGAAAGTAAATATGAAGATAATGCAAAGTCCTAACTTTAACTTTTGATGAATGATATGCTCCTAAAAAATGATGCAATTTCCAAATTCAAATCTACTATTAAGAAGTAAAGGTGCAATCTTTCACTGTATGTACTAAGCTAATGATAAAAATTCGAAACACAATTTATAAAATCCCATAACCAAAAAGAGAGTGAGTACTTTGTATTAAAATTTTATAAAATTGACAAGAGAGTATAGGGTGAATACACTCATCGATAATTAACAAGAGAGTACTCTTACCTTGAAAGGATTCATCGCTCCACTTATCAACACATCTTCATATTTTATAACTAATATGAATGCTTGCTTGCTTGAGAGCCAAATTCTATTGTTATAGGGACAACAGACAATAACATTCCATCAGAAAATATAAGAGAAAAATAAATGCAGGTTAGATTCCATAATAATGTTCATCTTAAAATAGAAAACCAAATTTTAAAAATATGTAAAGAACTTGGTTAGAACCTGTCATTGGCTTTTTGTGCTGAGATTATTAAATCTAATTTTAAATAGAAAACCAAATTTAAAATATATAGAGAACTGGATTAGAACCTGTCTTAGGTTGCTTTTTGTGATAGCACAGTTATTAGAATCTAATTTCAAATAGAAAACCAAATTTAAAATATATATAAAGAGCTTGGTTAGAACTTGTCATTGGCTTTTTGTGATCCGGTTATTAAATCTACTTTCAAATAGAAACCCAAATTTAAAATATATGAAGAACTTGGTTAGAACCTGTATTTGACTTTTTGTGCTCGGAGTTATTAAATCTAATTTCAAATAAAAAACCTAATTCAAAATATATAAACAAATTAGTCGGAACCTGTCTGTGGCCTTTTATGGCTACGATGACTTTAAAATCTTTGTCATAAAAGGATCCAGAGAGCTCAGCAGATCCTAGTGCAGAGAGGCACGTGCTTTCAGAGGCTCGGAGAGAGAGATGGGACTCCAATCCTGTGTGCACCCCAAGAAACTTATAACGCGGCCCTCCAATCCGATTTGGTGTGCACCTCAAGAAACTTAATAGGCAATAAGATGGGACTCCAATCCTATTCGGTGTGCACCCCGGAAATTTCCCATTCCACTCTTTCGTATTCCACTGGATTGCCCATGAAAGAGTCAGGCCGACTTTCTCCAAGAGGATCGAGGTTTTTCTGGTTTAATAATTTTTTTCGTGAGGTTTCCTAATTTCCTGAAAATGGAGGTCTGGTGTAATTTGGGGTCGATAATGACTGCCGTGATATTCATACGGACCATAGCCAAGGAATACCTTCCCTCCGAGTTCAACGATTTTTTTTCAAAATGGCTGCGCAATCTCATAGGGATAGTGTCTTCTCACATCTCAGTCGTGATACAGGAGAACGATGGGATGAAGGTGAACGAAGTTTACGAGGCCGTGCAGACTTACGAAGTTTACGAAGTAGTGCAGACCTGAGTGTAAGGTCGTCTTCGGCTGCAAAGAGATTAAAACTTAAGAAACCTAAGAATAACAATGTCCATAAGAGAAAAATGAAGGCAGGATTAGAATCTATCTCATGCAACCCATTAAAAATATAATTCTAAATTAGCAGATCTAGTACCAAAGGATCTCTGCAACCCATGAAGGCTGATAAATTGGCTAGAAAATAGGCCTACGCCCTGTCGAAGGGTAATTTATGAAAGAAAATCCATATTAAAAAACATTTCAACTCGAAATACTTGTTGGCCTTCCAAAGAAAATCCATGTTCAAAGCATTTAACACAACATTTATTTCAAGGCATGAATCAATAAAACTGTCCAGAAATACGATTAAAATGCATGAATCAATAAAACTGTCTAGAAATATGATTAAAATGCATGGAATAAATTGGAGTATGCAATATATTTGTTATTATGGTATAGATTTGACAAAACCTTTCAGAGCTTAAATCAATGGTTGGATCCTGATCCCAATATCTGCTAATTCTTCCGAAAATTTTGTTGAAATCCGTATTGCTAATGA
>ML785179.1:276816-290193 GCA_009831015.1 Picea engelmannii
AAGGAATGTTGTTTTGTCATTTCTTTTATAGATTGAATATTTATTCCTCTCTTTTGTTAGGTTTAGCATGTTAGTGTTCTATTTCCTAACATGTGGTATCAGAACTTGGTTTAACAACCTTGGATCTGAGCTAAACCATATGTTTAGTGAGAATCGTAAGTCAAAAATATTTAAAGTGTGCTTAAAAGAATGGCAAGTAGCTTGAGAATAGAGATCAAAAAATTCAATGGCCAGAATTTTGAGCTTTGGAAGCTTAAAATTGAAGCTCTCCTCATAGATTGAGAAAAATGGGCAACAGTCTGTCCAAGTACCATTCCGACAAGTATGTCGAGAGAAGAAAGGGAGAAACTTGAGAGAAGGGAAAGGAGTATGATTCGACTTTGTCTTGCAGATTTGGTGTTGTCGAATGTCTCAAGTTGTTTCTTAGAAAGAAATTGTATCTTTTAAGGATGAGTGAGGACAATTCAATGACTAAGCATTTCAATGTGTTTTATACCATAATAAGCTAGTTATCTTCTATGGATATTAAAATCATTGAGGAGCAGAAATGTATTAGCCTATTATGTTCTTTACCGGACTCTTGGGATATCTTAGTCATGGCTATAGGGAGTAATTCAACCACATTAGCGCTAGAATACATACTTTTATCTCTACACTTAGAAGAAATGAGAAGGAAGAACATGGAAGGATCGACAAAAGATGCATTAGTGATGAGAGGTCGACCTATTGACATAGATAAAGGAAAATTCTCCAGTAGAAAGTCTAAGTTGAAGAGTAGATCTAAATCCTTTGTCTAGTCGACGAGAAGATGTTGGAAATGTGATAAAGTTGGGAATTATAAAAGGGATTACAAGTTGAAGGCAATGGAATTCAGTACAGGATCTTATGAGAAGCAGTCGACTAAGATAAAGGTGAATCTAGATAAGGGAGGCGATGTGTACGTCGCATTGACCAGTACACAGTCAGATCAAGATGTTTGGTTGATCGACTCTGGAGCATCCTACAATATGACACCGCATAGAGAATGGTTCTACGAATATGAATGATATGAAGGAGGATATGTGTTTTTGGGGGATGAATCGACAACTAAAATTTTCGGATGGGGAAAATTTTGACTGATGTTGCAGGATGGGAGGAGTAGAAACCTTCCAAGTGTACTACGTTGGAACCAACTCGAAAAGTCATCGTCAAGTCAACCCAACCATGCTATGACACAAGAGGATGGGACACATTGGAGAAAAATGACATTGAGCTATGCACAAAAAACGTATGATCGAATATTTTCCTAAATGTAATTTAGAATTCGACTTTTGTGAACTTTGTATATATGGTAAAAAAAGTCGAGTATGGTTCCCATCTGGAGAAACAAGGGAAAAGTGGATTCTAGAATTGATTCATACTGATGTATTTGGCCCTGTCATCGCACATATTGTAGGTTGGGAAAAGCCCGACCCAATCCAAAAAAGTGAGACAACTATGGGAGTAACTACCCACTCTCACCTTAGATAGATACTCCCCTCGATTTAGTGATGATAAGTCGGCACAAGGGGGGGGATCCTGGTGACCCTAGGGGCAACTGAGGATAAAACAATGATGCATGTTGAAGACACCCAATTCCTCAAATCTCATTCACAAGAAGAAACAAACACAATAAGTTACCCTTCTCTCCATGATTTTGATAATTCTCTACTTTGTGATTTGGGAAATGAGGAGGATATGAATGAGCCCTTGAATTTTTTGAATGCTTCATGTTATGATACAGATAGTGACATAGTTAATATTATGATTTCATACATGTTGGAAGACGTAAGTGGGATGTGTTTGATTATGGTACGAACCCCATTTATGACATTAACAAGCATTTCCAAGTGTTGTCATTACAATTATCACAACAGGTTACTCTTGATTTTGCTCAGGTCTTGGTTGAATTAAGAACATTGTTTGCCTGAATAAGGATTCTTGTGACAACTTTCTCTAGCCACCTTTGATTACTTTACCTTGTTGTGCCTTCGATTACTTTACCTTGTTGTGCAATGGATGGTTTCACTGGTCATTTGAATACACCTACTATTCAGCCAACTGGTAAGTACAGGTAAGTAGGAATTTTCATTTATTGTACATACCATTTGCATTTCATGATAGAATAGTTTGTTTTCACACTTGTATATATGCTTGCTTTCATTTTTATATGTATGAGATGGGGGTGATATCACCACCCCAAATGACTGCTAACAGCTTTATGTTGAGCTCGAGTAGGTCATAGGTTATGCCATAGATTTTGATAATTCTCTACTTTATGATTTGGGAAATGAGGAGGATATGGATGAGCCCTTGAATTTTTTGAAACCTTCATGTTATGATACAGATAGGACATAGTTAATATTATGATTTCATACATCTTGGAAGACGTAAGTGGGATGTGGTTGATTATGGTATGGACCCCATTTAGGACATTTACAATCATTTCCAAGTGTTGTCATTACAATTATCACAACAGGTTACTCTTGATTTTGACCAGTGGCAACAAGGAGATGATACAATTACCGATACTTTCCAAACACCGAAGGTTGACCTAGTCTCGTATTTTTTTAATGATTTTCGGTCATACCTTGAGGATTTTGATGAGTACTCCTCTTAGCAGTTGGATTCATTCCATGAAGAGGATTATCAACCACCATTGTGCTCAAGTCTTGGTCGAATTAAGAACATTGTTTGCCTGAAGAAGGATTCTTGTGACAGCTTTCTCTAGCCACCCTAAATTACTTTACCTTGTTGTGTCATTAAAGGTCTAGTTGGGAAGTATGTCTTTTGTATTGAGTTTCCTATAGGGTAAACCCTAGAGTATGTCTTTTGTATTGAGTTTCCTATAGGGCAAACCCTATAGTTCAAGGGTAGGTTGAATACTCCAAGAAAAGGTATGTCATCTAAACCAGATTTCAGATTATGAGGACATCCTAGGTAGCCATTTTTCAGACCTTTTGAGTTAGTTTTCTGAACCTTTGAATTTTCATGATCCCTTCCTGAAGTGGATTGAGAACTTTCCTCGGAGAATGGCTTGGCATGATTTTATCCCTCCCACCCACCTCCATGAGTTGGACATTATGGTTTTCGATGATATGATACACTCTCTAACCCATGTTATTTTTGTGCTTAACTTATCATTGTTTTGGTTTATGATGAAGCATAGAGGCTGGTATTGTGATACATTGCTAGGATGGTTTCACTGGTCATTTGACTACACCTACTATTCAGTCGACAGGTAAGTACAAGTAATTAGGAATTTGCATTCATTGTACATACCATTTGCATTTCATGCTAGAATAGTTTGTTTTCACACATGTATATATGCTTGCTTTCATTTTGATATGTATGAGATGGGGGTGAAATCACCACCCCAAATGATTGCTAACAGTTTTATGTTGAGATCGAACAGGTCACAGGTTATGCCATAGATGTTGAGGTTCTCACGCACTTTATGGTGAGCACATGTCCCCGAGTTGGAGCCAAATGTTATCCCCCAGTTTAGGGATAACTAAGGAGATTATGTCTCGAGGCCCATAGGTCCTAGACATGGAGTACCGAGAGCCAGATCGACTTGAGCATGGTCCTAGAGGGCCCATATTTTCATTCTTCAGCACCTCCACTTTGTCAGCAGCAACATCATCCATCACCTCGACCTGGTCCTATAGCAGAAATGGATCTTGCTCCATGAGGTAATGAGTCTAGGTATCATGGTATGTGTCACTTTGATCCTCAAAACCTTTGAATATGTGCATTTGATTCTTTTTGTCTCTAATGGGTGCTTGGATCTTGAATATGTGCAATAGGACGTGTATATTGAGCCCTATATGTGATTGTGTGCATAGTAAGCTACGTACAAGAACACAAATGACCAAAAGAGAGGGTTCTAACTCAAAATTGTGTTTGTTTTTAACATGTTGGTGCTTGAATGGCGAGAAAGGGAACATGAAGAAATTGATGCCATTGTAGATTGAGATCTGGGGGCCCAAATGGCCTTAAAGCGTTGTGGTTTGTATAAGTTTTGGGCACTCAAAGGGATGAGATCCCAGGTGAGGTTGTTGGAGATGTTGGTGGGTTACTGGGACCCTGATAGCGAGAGCTTCAATATCGATGGGAAACCATTGAGAATTGAAGTGGAGGAAATCTATTTTATGACCAGTTTATTACATCGGGGGGAGGTTGTGAACCTCAAATCATGGGGGACAAGAAGCAGGTTGAAGATAGAAGAATATATCAACAACCATTATGTAGCAGGGACCCCTAAGGAAGGGAGTCAATTCCCCATCGGAGCAATAAAAAACCTCAGTCTGAAGATCATTTTCCTAGTTTTAACCAGGATCACAAGTTTGACTTCGTTCCACCAGGCATCGAGGTCGCTCATGTTTTATGGAGTGGAGTGTGAGATGCCCACGGTGTACGATTGGTGCACCTCGCTAACTGGTCAATATGAAGAGCTAGTTGTTAAAGAGTAAATACGGGGGTAAAAGGAATTACGAGTTTGCCTCCATCTTGTGTAGCTTCTTTTTCAAGCGGGTTCCAAGCTTGGGACCTAGAGTTGAGATTCTCCCGAGAGGACCTCACGTTCTAGCCATGGCACGATGGACCGAGGTGATGAGGTGGCAAGGAGGAGGTAGGGTGTCGACACCCTACAACGAGGAATTTTTCTACTGGTGGCGGAGACAGGTCGTCGCTCTGGATGACTATACCTATGAGGGGATCGACTTCAAAGGAGATCCAGACATGCCACTTCCACTAGGAACCGCTTATGATGACATAGGTATGCCAAAATGTTTTTACGTATTTCATTTTTTTGTATTTTTGTATAATTAGAACAAAAATATTTTGGATGGTGGTTAAGTATTGATTAGAAATTTGTGTGTGATAGGTGTGGGTCCACGAAATCGACGAAGGAACTGGGGAGAGGAAGCGGTGGGAGGAGAGGCCAAGAGGGTGTTAAAAAACATGTAGGGAAACTTTTCACGTCTGACACATAGGATACCCATGGTTCAGGTAGAGGATCTGCCTGAAGCCATGCAGCGAAAGGTGGTTGGTGTACCTAGGGCATGGGTACGACTCTTTCGGCGTCTTGCAAACATTGTGGTTTGTTACCATGACACACATCCAACGCCATAGGCGTAGATGTCGTGGGATATTATGATACAGGATGTATATGTATAAGGGTGTTAGCCCCATTTTGTACTAGAAACACCATATTTTTGAAATATATAAAAGGGATATTTGCCTTTACTTATATTTTTCAATGTGTACATTGATTAGATGTTTTCTTTGCTTTTAAATATGTGACAAATGCCAATCTAAAACATAGTTAGCATAAGCATCAGATACATAATTAGAACTTCTAGGAATATGATAATATGTAATAAAATCAAAATGTCGTTCTATAAGACATTACCATAGGAATCATCAGAGTAAAGAAGGATCACGCACGCGGTAACAGTTGTTCGATAATGACCATTCAACTGACGCACTACTAACTAGGAATCCAAGCAAAATTATAATGTACGGATGCCATGTGAGATAGCATCGTGTAAAAGTTCTATAACAGTGCTATATTTGTCCACATTATTCATTGATGGCCCTAGGCATATTCCTCTTGAATACACAAATAGACCCTCGGGTGAATAAATCACCCAAGCATTGGAAGCCAAGTTCTGTGTGTGACGACTAGCCCCATCTGCGAATCCTAAGTAGACTGACGACTCCATTGACATCTAAGTGAAAACTCAATAAGCAACTCAATCATAGTATCATTTCAAGTAGAGCCCATTTCTGGGCTCGGCCAAATTATTCCCTTCATAATATTCCAACTCATAGGCTCCTTTTTCTAGCACACGTCGCACGATGTAAGGCCCATGCCACATGGGTTTAAACTTGCTTGCTCCCAGTGATTCTTTGGCTTGATCATACAAGAGGACCAAGTCACCATTAGCGTACAACCGAGGAGAGCTAGAGTTATTATATTGAACCTTGACACGTTATTTGTTTGCCTCGATAGTCGTAGAGGCGTCTCGACGTTGCTCATTAAGACTCTTTAGGTGTACAAGGCATCGTTCAAGATCGTTCAAGATAGTAGGCCAGAAATAACCGGCTTGTAATTTTGTTTTAGCTATCGCAAGCCCGGATAAATGACCACCACAAGCCCCACTATGGAAATCATTTAGGACAGGCTTGGCCTCTCCGTGAGTTAAGAAATGACACAATATATCATCTGTTCCTCGGCGATACAAAGTGTCACCGACAATACTATATTTCTTGGTTTGGTATCTTATACATCGTCGATCATCTAGTGAGAGATGCTGAGGGAACTTCAATGTCTAAAGATAGAGCACGATGTCTCCATACCGAGGTTTAGACGATGAGAAAATAAAGATGTGTTCATCCACAAATGAAACGACATGGATAATGTCCTCATCTAATCGCGGGAAATCGGATATCAACTCTGCAAATACTAGGGACTTGTTGGATTTCACAGAAGCGAAATCGAGATCAAACTCCTACAAAATTACAATCCATTTATTGTATTTCCCTCTTATGATACGTCGGGTAAGGAGGTATTGAAATGGATTGACATCAGCAACCACCGTAATCTTGCAAATTAATATGTAATGACGTAAACGTTGGGCTACATCAACGACAACCAAAGCTAGCTTTTCAACGTGAGTGTAGTTGAGTTCAAGACCGAGTAAAGTTTGACTAAGATAATAAATAACGTGCTTGTGGACTTGTCATCCTCTTGAACTAGAACCATACCAATCGTATCCTCGAACGCGAAAATGTAAAGTAATTAATCTCTATTGTAGTCTGGAGGCTTCAGTAGAGGCGTTGACACCAAAACTTTCTTCAAAGCATCGAAGGACTCCTGGGCTCGCTCATCCCAGATAAAAGGGGTGTCCTTCAAAAGATGCATGAAACCTTTAGTGATAGTAGCATAGTTCAATATAAAGCTATGAAGAAAGTTATCTTTCCCCTGTAAACCCTAAAGTTGTCTAATTGTGCACGGGGGAGGCAACCCAAGTGTTTCCTCAACCTTGAGTGGATCTACCATGATCCCAGTCTCAGAAACTAGAAAACCTAACAGACGACCAGACTTAATGCAAAAGATGCATTTGTGAGGATTAAATCAGATCCTATAATAACGACATCTTCGTGATCCTATGAAACACGAAATTCATGGCACGTTGAAAGGTTGCTCCGACATTTTTAAGGCTGAAAGGCATCTTTCGTTATGAAAATTTCCCCAAGGACAAATAAATGTCGTCTTGTGTTGATCCTTAGGTTTAATTTGAATTTGATTATATCCTGAAAATCTATCCATGAAAGAAAATACTTTGCTTCCCACACACTCGTCGAGAATCTGATCGATGAAAGGTGTTGGGAAGTTGACTTTCGGACAAATACATGGATGGTTCCTTTCTTCTTATCTACAGGAATGGGGTTGGATACCCATTATGTTAAAGAAACCAGGTAGATGAAGCCAACATTAAGTAGCTTCTCCACCTTTGCCTTAATAGTAGGGGCCTTTCGAGGGTTGGCAGCTCTAAGACATTGTCGAACAGGTTTAGCATCCGGATACGTTTTAATTTTGTGTTCGACAATACGAGGGTCAATCCCTGACATCTCTTCATAGGACCAAGAAAATACGGCTCTGAATAGGATTTCGTCTGGAAAACAATCTGCATTGATATTTACGTTTTCAACCTTACCAGGGGTACGAGAGATGTCGATCTGTATTGTAGGAAAAATACTCACCATATTTCCTTCAGCATAAATGTCGTTCATATCTAGTGCAACTACGGCGTGACCGACTATCTCACTCAAGGTATATCAAAAGTCGTCTTGTTCTATTCTTTCAAGCTCTGGGAGAAAATAAGAACGATGATGCATATTATCTGAAGGTTTTTCGTAACCATTCATGACTTCGATGATGGCTTCATCCGAAGGCAAAGTCCCATCGAGGAAATCATGTGAACATGAAAACAAGGTGGCCCACACGGGCCTAGACAGAAGATCCTCCTCGTCCATCGGAGAGGGAATAGGATCGGGATCGACGGAAGATTCAAGAAGAGCTTGATACAAAATCTCTGTTGTCAATAACAGCATGGCCATCCTAGTATGCGAGTGTCCTTCATAAGACAAAGTCAGGGAAGGTAGGGTCCACAGATCATCAAAATAAGACGTGCGAAAAGGACTGAACCTCCCAGTCGAGACGGGCCTACTGGACATGGCATAAACTTGATGGTTTGGTGATGAGAAGTCGAAAGTACCCATAAGGAAAGAAAAAATTCCAACACCAATATTCTCGGTTGTCGTCCGAGAATTGTCGATCACAAGGAACGACTATCCAAGAGATGCATTAGGGATAAGGTATGTCAAGGGTAACTAATCGATCGTTATAATATTCCCTTCGTGAGGAAAACAAAGAGCACGGAAAATGAACCATACAACGATGATCATAGCATAAGTCCAATTGCGACCTAGCAACAGGTTATAATCAAGAGGCGCATCCACTACCTCTACTTCCACCTCTACTGTCTTCCTGCCTAACTGGACTGAAAAGGCAGGGAGAATATCGTGGGGGCAAAAGGAATGACCGTCAAAAGTAGTCAACATGTTCGATGACTTGGAAAGGGTCGGAGAACCGAGAGCTTTCCAACAAACCATGGATGTCACACATGTAGCAATGCCTTCATCAACAACTGCATGTTTGATGGTATACTTTGAATAATCCACATGGATTTGGAAAGCCACATGGTAAGGAAAGCAAGGCTTAACATCTGTGACGTCAAACTTGATAAGATTTGAGCCACTGGGCTCTATAGCTCCTAGAGTAGAGATTAAGGAATTCCTCTGTGAAGGACACGTCTGGAGTACCTCCAAAGCCGACATAGCATAAGGGGTTTGGCCCATGTCCTCAACAAAATAGAGTAGTTAAGGGAGGCTCTAGCATTTGGATTATGGGTAGAGCGCTTGAGTACTCCTTTCGGAATACAAGGTTCTGGCTCTGGTTTCTCAATATGTAAAGTCATCTCTGGGGGAGGAGGAGGAGATTCTAGACCAGGAATAGTTTGTTTAGAACTATAGTCTTGAGATCGAGTGGCTATATCAATTTTTTCATCGACCGTATTGATACATAGACGACCTCCATTACCTGTCTTCTCATTATTGTCCTTCGATTTATTACCAATTTTCCCACCCTTATGGTTATGAAGTCCTTTCTTCTTATTCCATCCTGCTGGTTGGTTACCATTCGGTTTGGTCGACGATTGCACTGAGTGTACATCCGTTGACTAAGTGGTACTGGAGAATACAGATGAATTTGGTCCTCCTACACACTGGTTTAAAGACAACTCTTTTATCTGGTTCGTCACCGAGTTTGTGGACTTTACATTGGTGGAGCCTACAATGCCATCGGCATGAGGTCCGGGCTTTTGTATAGTGTCGTAAGTAGACCGTGGTGCGTCAGGAAGGAGGTGGTATAGCATCCCAGACTAAGAATATATCAAATCTAACTGTTGGGATCTAAAGATAGCTTCTTCCTCATTGGTAACCCCGGAAGTAGCAACGTCCTTTGATTTAGGAGGATTTAAGGACTTAAGAAACCATTCTAACAGAAAGATCGGGGGCATAGGGGTCTTAATAAACCTCTTTCATCTACGCCACACCTGGCGTAAAGTAGACAACAGCTCTAAACCAACATCATAACAAATGGGAAACTAGAAGTGGTTAAGAAAGACCGTCACCAACTGATTAAAAGTCCCATATGCCCCCCTTGGTAGCTCAATATACCATTTCGTAGAAACTTTGATAAAGGTGCATTGAAATCATCTCAAACGAATAGAATCATCGTTAAGGGAGTTCGACAAGCACCAAAAGTGAAAAGTTAGTGATGTGATCACCAGGATCCTCCCCATTCTTACCCCCAAACTTTGGGATGTCTGAAGGAAGTTTGGTGGGGACTGGGGGGCATGTAGGATCGTGACTCACAAGGTCATTCATTAACTTAGCCAAATATGACATATTAAGAGTGGCCAGAAAAGGGAGACGTGGTTGCGACATCTGGCCCCAACCTCTTGGGAAAGATTTCGCTTGCAGATTCGAAGCCCATATAGGGTTCTGATAAACACCATGGCCCTATCCGACATTATAAATCCCTCCTCCAAGCTGACTCATATAAGGTGGGTTGGGCATCATTTTAGCTGGAATGTTCTGTTGAGGGTTATAGAAACTTGCCCCAACTAGATTAGATCCAGGTTGGGGGTTTCCCAAAGTGTGAAGCTGACCTCCCCCAAGTTGGAAACCAGAGGATAGAGGTGGATTCGTCATGCCAAGTGTATTAGTCAAAATCTACCGAGGAGGTAGGATTGTAGGACGAAACTTGACTCGAAACTTGTCCGTCAGGTTGACTATTCCACCCAAAAGTAGGAAGATTGGACCCGGGGTTAAAAGCAGGCATACCTCCCATATAAGGAGTCATTTGAGGGATTTGAGATACACCAAATGAAAAAGGAGTGTACGGAGGTGTGCTGCCCCTGAGCCCAATGCTAGCATTAGAGCCAACAATGGGATGGAGTTCGAAAACTGTGAGGTGAAATTAGGCATACCATAAGAAAATGGAATAGAATCCATAGGGATGGACTGAACATTGTAGCCCTGTGAGTGGCCAAGAGACCCAAAGGGGTTCGAGGCGGTAGTGTGAGCATTAACTATAGGACGAGCCATAGTAATGATAGGTGCCTCTGATACCACAACCATGGATGTTGCAGGAGTTGAAGGGGTGCCATTAATTACATTGGGTATGGGAGTTGAAGGCCTCCCATAATTCTAAAGACCAGATTCAGTACTCATCCTTGTAGAATCCCAAGTCTAAGCGGTGGATGTGTGTCTACCACGTGTAATGACTTTAGGCCTTTTAGAAGGCAAGGACACGAAATCTGGTGGTAACTGTAACAAGCGACGGGACCGGCGGGGCGGCTGGTCCGACTCCACGATGATTTAAGACTCTAAAGATAAAAAATATATCCTAAGGCCAACTAGTAAGAAAAGAGCACACCAAAAATCAAACTGCCAATATGCATGCAAACGGGAAAAAGTGGTTGAGTGGCCTCCCTCCCTAAAGAAGGTATGTCTCGTCCAAGAGGGACTTGAGACTCCCCGCTAAAGATCAGAGGTAACAGGATCAATTATAGGGGCCCCCGTGGGCTTAACAACCAGTCAGTCAGATCCCCCTGGAGAGGTAATCCTCCATAAAGGTTGTGTGTTGTCCGACCCCTATCTGACCCAGGGTACCTGCAGAATAACCCCTGCAAGTAACCTATGAGATACCTAAGTGAAGCAACTAATAAACCACTGTATAATCGATGCACACACGAGCAGTCGTAAGTCCGGATCACCATATGGGCAGGGTAGCAGAGCCTGAAACCTTGAAAGTACCACCTCTCATGGAGGTATGGGCACTAGCAAGATCCCCAAATACAAATAAATCCACAGAAATATCTCTGACGCTAGGCTAGTATCCGGGGGATATCCCTTCAACCAACTTCACGCGACCTCGTGATTAACTCCAGTGTGAGTGGAGCCTCCTGATATTACCAATTATACAATGGATTTCTCCACTCCCTGACTCGGACACATATGTTGATTTAATTTCCTTGGAGAAGTTTACTCACAAAATTCTATTCCAAGGCACTAAATTCGAGACTAGTTTGTGCACCCTAGAAAATAAAATTGTTACTAATAAATTTTAGATTATAGCGTTGATTTTATGGCCGTAATTACTCAAAAGGTATATGGTAATGAAACCAATKGTGTTATGACTCTGCAAGAAAGTAAATATGAAGATAATGCAAAGTCCTAACTTTAACTTTTGATGAATGATATGCTCCTAAAAAATGATGCAATTTCCAAATTCAAATCTACTATTAAGAAGTAAAGGTGAAATATTTCACTGTATGTACTAAGCTAATGACAAAAATTCGAAACACAATTTATAAAATCCCATAACCAAAAACAGGGTGAGTACTTTGTATTAAAATTTTATAAAATTGACAAGAGAGTATAGGGTGAATACACTCATCGATAATTAACAAGAGAGTATAGGGTGAATACACTCATCGATAATTAACAAGAGAGTATAGGGTGAATACACTCATCGATAATTAACAAGAGAGTACTCTTACCTTGAAAGGATTCATCGCTCCAATTATCAACACATCTTCGTATTTTATAAGTAATATGAATGCTTGCTTGCTGGAGAGCCAAATTCTATTGTTACAGGGACAACAGACAATAACATTCCATCAGAAAATGTAAGAGAAAAATAAATGTAGGTTAGATTCCATAATAATGTTCATCTTAAAATAGAAAACCAAATTTTAAAAATATGTAAAGAACTTGGTTAGAACCTGTCATTGGATTTTTGTGCTCAGATTATTAAATCTAATTTTAAATAGAAAACCAAATTTAAAATATATAGAGAACTGGATTAGAACCTGTCTTAGGTTGCTTTTTGTGATAGCACAATTATTAAAATCTAATTTCAAATAGAAAACCAAATTTAAAATATATATAAAGAGCTTGGTTAGAACTTGTCATTAGCTTTTTGTGATGCGATTATTAAATCTAATTTCAAATAGAAAACCAAATTTAAAATATATGAAGAACTTGGTTAGAACCTGTATTTGACTTTTTGTGCTCAGAGTTATTAAATCTAATTTCAAATGAAAAACCTAATTCAAAATATATAAAGAAATTAGTCAGAACCTGTCTATGGCCTTTTATGGCTACGATGACTTTAATATCTCTGTCATAAAAGGGTCCATGGAGCTCAGCAGAGCCTAGTGCAGAGAGGCACATGCTTTCAGAAGCCTGGAGAGAGAGATGGGACTCCAATCCTGTGTGCACCCCAAGAAACTTATAACGCGGCCCTCCAATCCTGTTTGGTGTGCACCTCAAGAAACTTAATAGGCGATAAGATGGGTCTCCAGTCCTGTTTGGTTTGCACCCCGGAAATTTCCCATTCCACTCTTTCGTATTCCACTAGATTGCCCATGAAAGAGTCAGGCCGACTTTCTCAGAGTCAGGCTGACTTTCTCCAAGAGGATCGAGGTTTGTTTGGTTTGATAAATTTTTTCGTGAGGTTTCCTAATTTCCTGAAAATGGAGGTCTGGTGTAATTTGGGGTCGATAATGGCTGTCGTGATATTCATACGGACCATAGCCAAGGAATACCTTCCCTCCGAGTTCAACGATTTTTTTTCAAAATGGCTGCGCAATCTCATAGGGATAGTGTCTTCTCACATCTCAGTCGTGATACAGGAGAACGATGGGATGAAGGTGA
>ML785179.1:310859-341253 GCA_009831015.1 Picea engelmannii
GTTAATATTATGATTTCATACATCTTGGAAGACGTAAGTGGGATGTGGTTGATTATGGTATGGACCCCATTTAGGACATTTACAATCATTTCCAAGTGTTGTCATTACAATTATCACAACAGGTTACTCTTGATTTTGACCAGCGGCAACAAGGAGATGATACAATTATCGATACTTTCCAAACACCCAAGGTTGACCTAGTCTCATATTTTTTTAATGATTTTCGGTCATACCTTGAGGATTTTGATGAGTACTCCTCTTAGCACTTGGATTCATTCCATGAAGAGGATTATCAACCACCATTGTGCTCAAGTCTTGGTCGAATTAAGAACATTGTTTGCCTGAAGAAGGATTCTTGTGACAGCTTTCTCCAGCCACCTTCAATTACTTTACCTTGTTGTGTCATTAAAGGTGTAGTTGGGAAGTATGTCGTTTGTGTTGAGTTTCCTATAGGGAAAACCCTAGAGTATGTCTTTTGTATTGAGTTTCCTATAGGGCAAACCCTAGAGTTCAAGGGTAGGTTGAATACTCCAAGAAAAGGTATGTCATCTAAACCAGATTTCAGATTATGAGGACATCCTAGGTAGCCATTTTTCAGACCTTTTGAGTTAGTTTTCTGAACCTTTGAATTTTCATGATCCCTTCCTGAAGTGGATTGAGCACTTTCCTCCGAGAATGACTTGGCATGATTTTATCCCTCCCACCCACCTCCATGAGTTGGACATTATGGTTTTCGATGATATGATACACTCTCTAACCCATGTTATTTTTGTGCTTAACTTATCAATATTTTGGTTTATGATGAAGCATAGAGGCTGGTATTGTGAATTGCTAGGATGGTTTCACTGGTCATTTGACTACACCTACTATTCAGTCGACAGGTAAGTACAGGTAATTAGGAATTTGCATTCATTGTACATACCATTTGCATTTCATGCTAGAATAGTTTGTTTTCACACTTGTATATATGCTTGCTTTAATTTTGATATGTATGAGATGGGGGTGAAATCACCACCCCAAATGATTGCTAATAGCTTTATGTTGAGATTGAACAGGTCACATGTTATGCCATAGATGTTGAGGTTCTCATGCGCTTTATGGTGAGCACATGTCCCCGAGTTGGAGCCAGATGTTATCCCCCAGTTTAGGGATAACTAAGGAGATTATGTCTTGAGGCCCATAGGTCCTAGACATGGAGTACCGAGAGCAAGATCGACTTGAGCATGGCCCTAGAGGGCCCATATTTTCATTCTTCAGCACCTCCACTTTGTCAGCAGCAACATCATCCATCACCTCGACCTGGTCCTATAGAAGAAATGGATCTTGCTCCATGAGGTAATGAGTCTAGGTATCATGGTATGTGTCACTTTGATCCTCAAAAACTTTGAATATGTGCATTTGATTCTTTTTGTCTCTAGCGCTAGAATACATACTTTCATCTCTACTCTTAGAAGAAATGAGAAGGAAGAACATGGAACGATCGACCAAAGATGCATTAGTGATGAGAGGTCGACCTGTTGACAGAGATAAAGGAAAATTCTCCAATAGAATGTCTAAGTTGAAGAGTAGATCTAAATCCTTTGTTCAGTCGACGAGAAGATGTTTGAAATGCGATAAAGTTGGGAATTATAAAAGGGATTACAAGTTGAAGGCAATGGAATTCAGTACAGGATCTGATGAGAAACAGTCGACTAAGATAAAGGTGAATCTTGATAAGGGAGGCGATGTGTACGTCGCATCGACCAGTACACAGTCAGATCAAGATGTTTGGTTGATCGACTCTGGAGCATCCTATCATATGAAACTGCATAGAGAATGGTTCTACGAATATGAATGATATGAAGGAGGAGATGTGTTTTTGGGGGATGAATCGACAACTAAAATTTTTGGATGGGGAAAATTTTGACTGATGTTGCAGGATGGGAGCAGTAGAAACCTTCCAAGTGTACTACATATTTCAGGTTTGGCCATAAATCCAATATACTTTAGTAAGATGACTGATGTAGGAGTGCACACTCTCTTTCAGAAGGATATGTGCAATATGGTCAAAGGTACGATGGTCTTAATGAAAGGAGTTCGACTTGGAACCATATACAAATTGTTAGGGAATGTCAACTCGACTGGATGAAACAACATTGTTGTTCCTGAAGCCACTCGAATTCAACTTGAATCAAATCAACTCAGGCTGAGTCGATTAAAACCAACTCGAAAAGTCATCGTCAAGTCAACCCAACCATGCTATGACACAAGAGGATGGGACACATTGGAGAAAAATGACTTTGAGCTATGCACAAAAAATGTATGATCGAATATTTTCCTAAATGTAATTTAGAAGTCGACTTTTGTGAACATTGTATATATGGTAAAAAAAAGTCGAGTATGGTTCCCATCTAGAGAAACAAGGGAAAAGGGGATTCTAGAATTGATTCATACTGATGTATTTGGCCCTGTCATCGCACATATTGTAGGTTGGGAAAAGCCCGACCCAATCCAAAAAAGTGAGACAACTATGGGAGTAACTACCCACTCTCACCTTAGATAGATACTCCCCTCGATTTAGTGATGATAAGTCGGCACAAGGGGGGGAATCCTGGTGACCCTAGGGAGGTTGCGATGGAAAGTGGAAGAATGACCAATGAAACCCCTATAGGTCAAGTTTGGAAGTGGAAAAAGGTTTGGAAACAAGTCTTGTTGATGAGGGGAAGTTGCCAAAGTATTATCTACCTGCAAAATAATGTTAAACATGTCATAGAAAAGACAATTAATTGAAATACAAGCCAAATATTTAATGGGACAAGCAAGTGAAGCTTGTTGTCCTAATATTGCATTAGTAATACACACACAGACAATGGAAATAGTTTTTAACGACAAATGGAAAGTGGTAGAATGACTAATGAAACCCTTATAGGTCAAGTTTGGAAGTGGAAAAAGGTTTGGAAACAAGTCTTGTTGATGAGGGGAAGTTTCTAAAGTGTTGGGTAACTACAAGATAATGTTAAACATGCCCGAGACAAGACAATTGATCGAAATACAAGACAAATATTTAATGGGACAAGCAAGTGAAGCTTGTTGTCCTAATATTGCAACATTAAACACATATATATATATCAACAATGAATGTTAGTGTTATGATCTTGATAATTAGTTATTCTTGCTCACTTTGAAGCATTTATTGTATGATCGAATATTTTCCTAAATGTAATTTAGAAGTCGACTTTTGTGAACATTGTATATATGGTAAAAAAAGTCGAGTATGGTTCCCATCTGGAGAAACAAGGGAAAAGGGGATTCTAGAATTGATTCATATTGCAACATTAAACACATATATATATCAACAATGAATGGTTGTGTTATGATCTTGATAATTAGTTATTCTTGCTCACTTTGAAGCATTTATTGTTGAAGTATTGTATTGTAATTATTTCCATTTATACATCTTTGCTTACTTCATCAATATATTAGTCAATTGCTTATATTGAGAAAGTCTCCAATTATATGAAGTACTAACCAACAAGTGATCTTGCAAAATATAGTTTCTTGTTAATTTGTTCTGGGCAGGTACATTTATATCTATTATTATCTTTATTGGTTCTTTAGCCGGACTTTTTTTTATCGATGGTGACTTGTGAGAGGGACACTTTTACTTAGCCTTAAAACTTTTCCCTCTCAAAACCCCAGGTCACCGGGGACGTCTCCCCTAGGCTTACCACCCTAGATAGAAAGGGACATCCTATTAAGGTGGTAGGGATAGGATAGTCTCCCATTACATCAGTTAGTCTTCATTTACCTTTCCTTTACATCTAAGTACAAACTGTGTGATAACATTTTGGCACCGTTTCCAGGGAACACTGAGTCAATTCTCCTTAAATACGACACTTTTTGGTAAGCCTTTCCTCAAGAATCTTTATCTTACAATCTTACCTGGCAACTCCACTAGGGATGATTCCTTATTTCTTTGATAATTTCAAGAAAATTATCTGGCGACTCCACTGATGACAAATCCAACTATGACTTCTCAATGGGACCTGGGGAACTTAAAACATTTAGACATGAGTAAAATCCTCAGATACCCTCGACGAATGGCCCTAAATTATGAAAAGTGGCTCCCTAGATTCACTAGTAGTGATGGGGAAAGAGTCGACTATCACATGAGTGATTTTTGGGCTTTCGTTCAGCTCCATCCTATCAGTGATGATGCTGAAGATTTGGCAATGAATCTTTTCTCTTCCGTTCTTCATGGAAGTGCTAGGAAAAGGTATGACAACCCCCTTGATGCTAGCATCACGACTATGGAACAATTGGAAGTAACCTTTCTCAAAAAATGGGGTATTTAGTTGGAAGACATCTCAGTACTACTAAAAAGACTGGAGCATATAAAGCAAACTAAGGATGAAAATGCCAAACACTTCCAGGATAGGTTTGAGGACATACTATATCCAATTCCTGAAAGCCATCATCCTGAAGACAAGTTCATTATCCATCTCTATACCAATGTACTTTTAGTGCATCTAGGTTTTCCCCTCATTAAAAAGGGCCCAAGAACGCTCGATGAAGCTCACAGCATGGCTAAAATAATCAAGAAAAATATCTCTTTGTCCGAGATAAGACACTTCTTTACCTCAGGCACTCTTTGTGTGGAAAGTTTAGTTTCCCTTGAAACCTTTACTATTGATTTTCAAGAAGAAGGGGAACAACATTTTGACCAACAAAATTATAAGGGAAAATATCTTGATGAGGTTTTTCAACCCCACAAGGAAGATCAAAGAATCATTGAAGACACAGTTGAGGAGCTAGAACCCGAACAAGATGATGAAGTGTTGACATGATCTCCTATCTCTGATAACTCCATCCATGAGCCTTTCCCCCCTACACAAGAAGAAGAGGATGAGGTTACTCACTTTCCTTTTCGGGATCATGACAGGTGGTTGGTGTACCCAGGGCATGGGTACGACTCTTTCGTCGTCTCGCAAACATCGTGGTTTGCTACCATGACACACATCTGATGCCATAGGCGTAGATGTCGTGGGATATTATGATACAGGATGTATATGTATGAGGGTGTTAGCCCCATTTTGTACTATAAACACCATATTTTTGAAATATATAAAAGGGATATTCGCCTTTACGTATATTTTTCAATGTGTACATTGATTAGATGTTTTCTTTGCTTTTAAATATGTGACAAATGCCAATCTAAAACATAGTTAGCATAAGCATCAGATACATAATTAGAACTTCTAGGAATATGATAATATGTAATAAAATCAATATTTCGTTCTAAAAGACATAACCGTAGGAATCGTCAGAGTAAAGAAGGATCATGCACGCGGTAACAGTTATTCGATAATGATCGTTCAACTGACGCACTACTAACTAGGAATCCAAGCGAAATTATAATGTACGGATGCCATGTGAGATAGCATCGTGTAAAAGTTCTATAACAGTGCTATATTTGTCCACATTATTCATTGATGGCCCTAGGCATATTCCTCTTGAATACAAAAATAGACCCTCGGGTGAATAAATCACCCAAGCAGCGGAAGCCAAGTTTCGTGTGTGATGACTAGCCCCGTCTGTGAATCCTAAGTAGACTGACGACTCCGTTGACATCTAAGTGAAAACTCAATAAGCAACTCAATCATAGTATCATTTCAAGTAGAGCCCATTTATGGGATCGGCCAAATTATTCCCTTCATAATATTCCATCTCATAGGCTCCTTTTTCTAGCACACGTCGCACGATGTAAGGCCCATGCCACATGTGTTTAAACTTGCCTGCTCCCAGCGATTCTTTGGCTTGATCATACAAGAGGACCAAGTCACCCTTAGCGTACAACCGAGGAGAGCTAGAGTTA
The DNA here is from genome assembly GCA_009831015.1 of Picea engelmannii. NCBI lineage: Eukaryota > Viridiplantae > Streptophyta > Pinopsida > Pinales > Pinaceae > Picea > Picea engelmannii. The sequence goes on from ML785179.1 coordinate 316,714, forward strand.
TTATATTGAAACTTGACACGTTATTTGTTTGCCTCGATAGTCGTAGAGGCGTCTCGACGTTGCTCATTAAGACTCTTTAGGTGTACAAGGCATCGTTCAAGATCGGAAGTGTCGGGTAGGAGTGCGACTGCCAACTTAAGAGAAGGGATTTCACATTCAATGGGTGATATCGACTCCACACTGTGTACTAACTGGAAAGGGGAAAATCCAGTGGCAGTCTTGACCAAGGTTCGGTATGCCCAAAGTGCAGGATATAGCATGATGTGCCAGTCGGACTTACTCTGACCGACATTTTTTTTCAAAATGGTCTTGAGAGACTTTTTGACGGACTCTACTTGTCCATTTTCCTGGGGATAATAAGGAGAAGAGTGACCATGCTTAAACCCTAGTTTACCTGCTAGTTCTTCCATCATCTCATTCTGGAAGTGACTGCCATGGTCAGTGACAATCTCACTCGGGATACCAAACCGGGCAATAATCTGATTGAATACGAAGAAGGCTGCAATATTCCCATCAAATTTAACTGTAGGCATGGCCTCGGCCCACTTAGTAAAGTATTCAATGACCACGATAATGTGTTGATTCCCCCCAGCCGAAGTTGGGTTCCAATCAACGAAGTCCACCCCCCACTTAGTGAAGGGATCGAAAATAATAACTGGGTGAAGAGGGGATGGATGCGAGCACATTTTTCGAGTGAACACATGGCAGGGGTGACACTCCTTAACCACTTGAATACAATCCTTAAAGATAGTAGGCCATAAATAACCGACTTGTAAGTTTTTTTTAGCTGTCGCAAGCTCGGATAAATGACCACCACAAGCCCCACTATGGAAATCATTTAGGACAGGCTTGGCCTCTTCGTGAGTTAAGAAACGACGCAATATATCATCTATTCCTCGGCGATACAAAGTGTCACCGACAATAGTATATTTCTTGGTTTGGTATCTTATACATCGTCGAACATCTAGTGAGAGATGCTAAGGGAACTTCAATGTCTAAAGATAGAGCACGATGTCTCCATACCGAGGTTTAGACGAAGAGAAAAGAAAGATGTGTTCATCCACAAATGAATCGACATGGATAATATCCTCATCTAATCGTGGGAAATCGGATATCAACTCTGCAAATACTAGGGACTTGTTGGATTTCACAGAAGCGAAATCGAGATCAAACTCCTACAAAATTACAATCCATTTATTGTATTTCCCTCTTATGATACGTCGGGTAAGGAGGTATTGAAATGGATTGACATCAGCAATCACCGTAATCTTGCAAATTAATATGTAATGACGTAAACATTGGGCTACATGAAGGACAACCAAAGCTAGCTTTTCAACGTGAGTGTAGTTGAGTTCAAGACGGAGTAAAGTTTGACTAAGATAATAAATAACGTGCTTGTGGACTTGTCATCCTTCTGAACTAGAACCATACCAATCATATCCTCGGACGAAAAAATGTAAAGTAACTAATCTCTACTGTAGTCTGGAGGCTTCAGTAGAGGCGTCGACACCAAAACTTTCTTCAAAGCATCGAAGGACTCCTGGGCTCGCTCATCCCAGATAAAAGGGGTGTCCTTCTTCAAAAGATGCATGAAACCTTTAGTGATAGTAGCATAGTTCACTATAAAGCTATGAAGAAAGTTATATTTCCCCTGTAGACCCTAAAGTTGTCTAATTGTGCACGGGGGAGGCAACCGAAGTGTTTCCTCAACCTTGAGTGGATCTACCATGATCCCAATCACAGAAACTAGAAAACCTAACAAACGACCAGACTTAATGCAAAATATGCATTTGTGAGGGTTAAATCAGATCCTATAATAACGACATAGGGGGCATAGGGGTCTTAAAAAACCTCTTCCGTCTACGCCACACTTGACGTAAAGTAGACAACAGCTCTAAACCAGCATCATAACAAATGGGAAACTAGAAGTGGTTAAGAAAGACCATCACCAACTGATTAAAAGTCCCATATGCCCCCCTTGGTAGCTCAATATACCATTTCGTAGCAACTTTGGTAAAGGTGCGTTGAAATAATCTCAAACGAATAGAATCGTCGTTAAGGGAGTTTGATGAGCACCAAAAGTAAAAAGTTAGTGATGTGATCACCAGGATCCTCCCCATTCTTACCCCCAAACTTTGGGATGTCTGAAGGAAGTTTGGTGGGGACTGGGGGGCATGTAGGATCATGACTCACAGGGTCATTCATTAACTTAGCCAAATATGACATATTAAGCGTAGCCAGAAAAGGGAGACGTGGTTGCGACATCTGGCCCAAACCTCTTGGGAAAGATTTCGCTTGCTGATTCGAAGGCCATCTAGGGTTCTGGTAAACACCATAGCCCTATCCGACATTATAAGGCCCTCCTCCAAGCTGACTCATATAAGGTGGGTTGGGCATCATTTTAGCTGGAATGTTCTGTTGAGGGTTTTAGAAACTTGCACCAACTAGATTAGATCCAGGTTGGGGGTTGCCCAAAGTGTGAAGCTGACCTCCCCCTAGTTGGAAACCAGAGGATAGAGGTGGATTCATCATGCCAAGTGTATTAGTCGGAATCTGCCGAGGAGGTAGGATTGTAGGACGAAACTTGAGTCGAAACTTGTCTGGCAGGTTGACTATTCCTCCCAAAAGTAGGAAGATTGGACCCATGGTTAAAAGCAGACATACCTCCCATATAAGGAGTCATTTGAGGGATTTGAGATCCACCAAACGAAAAAGGAGTGTACGGAGGTGTGCTTCCCCTGAGCCCAATGCTAGCATTAGCGCCAACAACGGGATGGAGTTCGAAAACTATGAGGTGAAGTTAGGCATACCATATGAAAATGGAATATAATCCATAGGGATGGACTGAACATTGTAGCCCGATGAGTGGCCAAGAGACCCAAAGGGGTTCGAGGCGGTAGTGTGAGAATTAACTATAGGACGAGCCATAGTAATGATAGGTGCCTCTGATACCACAACCATGGATGTTGCAGGAGTTGAAGGGGTGCCATTAACTACATTGGGTATGGGAGTTGAAGGGCTCCCAGAATTCTGAAGACCAGGTTCAGTACTCATCCTTGTAGAATCCCAAGTCTGAGCGGTGGATGTGTGTGTACCATGTGTAATGACTTTAGTCCTTTTAGAAGGCAAGGACACGAAATCCGGTGGTAACTGTAACAAGCGACGGGACCGGCGGGGCGGCTGGTCCGACTCCATGATGACTTAAGACTCTAAAGATAAAAAATATATCCTAAGGCCAACTAGTAAGAAAAGAGCACACCAAAAATCAAACGGCCAATATGCATGCAAACGGGAAAAAGTGGTTGAGTGGCCTCCCTCCCTAAAGAAGGTATGTCTCGTCCAAGAGGGACTTGAGACTCCCCGCTAAAGATCGGAGGTAACAGGATCAGTTATAGGGGCCCTCATGGGCTTAACAACCAGTCGGTCAGATCCCCCCGGAGAGGTAATCCTCCATAAAGGTTGTGTGTTGCCCGACCCCTATCTGACCCAGGGTACCTGCGGGATAACCCCACCAAGTAACCTATGAGATACCTAAGTCAAGCAACTAATAAACCACTATATAATCGATGCAAAAGCGAGTCGTCGTAAGTCCGGATCACCGTATGGGCAGGGTAGCAAAGCCCGAAACCTTGAAAGTACCGCCTCTCATGGAGGTATGGGCACTAGCAAGATCCCCAAATACGAATAAATCCACAGAAATATCTCTGACGCTAGCCTAGTATCCGGGGGATATCCCTTATGTGATTCTTATTCATATTCCTATATTAAAAGGATAGTTGCTCACATTCCTCAATCTATATTGGCATTGTTCTTTGTTACACCAAGCAGACGATGATCCACAAAGGTTGAACAAGTCATTTGTTCAAAATCAAAGTTCATAAGTCCAGTCGAGTCTTATGACCCCTTCAAATTTTCTTCTTCTTCTTCTTCTTTATGCATGATCCATACCCCCGTGGGACGAATTATAATAAAATGAGTTAGCATGAGGACTTTATTATGTAAAAGGCTTAGCCCCCTAAGACTTGATTATCATTACACACTCTAGAGTGTTTTTTTTACTTCTTAATTATATCTTGCTTGTCATCGAGATATAATTTCTAAATTTTTTCACCCATTACCTCCAAAGATGGAGTGTGTATTGATGGCTAGGCCATAGTGTGTGTTGTCTAAGTCTAGTGTCTAATGTATATTACCATACTAGTCAATTGTATAGAGTCTTATGGACATGCACTAAGTCCTTGAATGTTGGGTTGTTATATTCTTTGCAATGAAATTCGAAGGTCGAGGTGGATCGACCGAGCAAAGTCAAAGTCAAAGTAATTGACAACAAGCTGAAGAAGTCAACATGTGGTCGTGTGGAAACCGACTAAAGATCGAATGAAGGTCGAATACTAGTCGACTATAAGAAAATCTCGAGATTTGTAGTATTTGTAGTCAATTATCTACGTGGATATGTAGCCATTTATTGGGCACCTTTCTTTAGGGTTTTTCCTATTGTAAATCCTATAAATAATCCATGTTGTAATGTTGTAAAAGAAATCTTTAGTTAATCTTTAGATTAATCGTTTTAGAGGTTGTTGGTCATGTAGATGTAAGTCGAATTAGCTACATGGTTTTCCGTATGTAAAGCAAGAAGGTATGATGTCGATTGTGTCTTAAGTGTAGACCAAGGTTAGACATGTAACCTTTTATTCAAAATGAATAAGACAACAAGAGAGAAAGACGCTCAAGGAATGTTGTTTTGTCATTTCTTTTATAGATTGAATATTTATTCCTCTCTTTTGTTAGGTTTAGCATGTTAGTGTTCTATTCCTAACCTGTGGTATCAGAACTTGGTTTAACAACCTTGGATCTGAGCTAAACCATATGTCTAGTGAGAATTGTAAGTCAAAAATATTTAAAGTATGCTTAAAAGAATGGCAAGTAGCTTAAGAATAGAGATCAAAAAATTCAATGGCCAGAATTTTGAGCTTTGGAAGCTTAAAATTGAAGATCTCCTCGTAGATTGAGAACAATGGGCAACAGTCTGTCCAAGTACCATTCCGACAAGTATGTCGAGAGAAGAATGGGAGAAACTCGAGAGAAGGGCGAGTATGATTGGACTTTGTCTTGCAGATTTGGTGTTGCCAAATGTCTCAAGTTGTTTCTTAGAAAGAAATTGTATCTTCTAAGGATGAGTGAGGACAATTCAGTGACTAAGCATTTCAATGTGTTTTATACCATAATAAGCTAGTTATCTTCTATGGATATTAAAATCATTGAGGAGGAGAAATGTATTAGCCTATTATGTTCTTTACCGGACTCTTCGGATATCTTAGTCATGGCTATAGGGAGTAATTCAACCACATTAGCGCTAGAATACATACTTTCATCTCTACTCTTAGAAGAAATGAGAAGGAAGAACATGGAAGGATCGACCAAAGATGCATTATTGATGAGAGGTCGACCTGTTGACAGAGATAAAGGAAAATTCTCCAGTAGAAAGTCTAAGTTGAAGAGTAGATCTAAATCCTCTATTCAATCGACTAGAAGATGTTGGAAATGCGATAAAGTTGGGAATTATAAAAGGGATTACAAGTTGAAGGCAATGGAATTCAATACAGGATCCGATGAGAAGCAGTCGACTAAGATAAAGGTGAATCTAGATAAGGGAGGCGATGTGTACGTCGCATCGACCAGTACACAGTCAGATCAAGATGTTTGGTTGATCGACTCTGGAGCATCCTATCATATGACATCGCATAGAGAATGGTTCTACGAATATGAATGATATGAAGGAGGAGATGTGTTTTTGGGGGATGAATCGACAACTAAAATTTTTGGATGGGGCAAATTTTGACTAATGTTGCAGGATGGGAGGAGTAGAAACCTTCCAAGTGTACTACATATTTCAGGTTTGGCCATAAATCCAATATATTTTAGTAAGATGACTGATGTAGGAGTGCACACTCTAGTTTAGAAGGATATGTGCAAGATGGTCAAAGGTACGATGGTCTTAATGAAAGGAGTTCGACTTGGAACCATATACAAATTGTTAGGGAATGTCAACTCGACTGGATGAAACAACATTGTTGTTCCTGAAGCCACTCGAATTTAACTTGAATCAAATCAACTCAGGATGAGTCGATTAAAACCAACTCGAAAAGTCATCGTCAAGTCAACCCAACCATGCTATAACACAAGATGATGGGACACATTGGAGAAAAATGACTTTGAGCTATGCACAAAAAATGTATGATCGAATATTTTACTAAATGTAATTTAGAAGTCAACTTTTGTGAACATTGTATATATGGTAAAAAAAGTCGAGTATGGTTCCCATCTGGAGAAACAAGGGAAAAGGGGATTCTAGAATTGATTCATACTGATGTATTTGGCCCTGGAAACAAGTCTTGTTGATGAGGGGAAGTTGCCAAAGTGTTGTCTACCTGCAAAATAATGTTAAACATGCCATAGACAAGACAATTAATTGAAATACAAGCCAAATATTTAATGGGACTAGTAAGTGAAGCTTATTTTCCTAATATTGCAGCAGTAATAAACACACACACACACACACACACACAATGGAAATAGTTTTTAACTACAAATGGAAAGTGGTAGAATGACTAATGAAACCCTTATAGGTCAAGTTTGGAAGTGGAAAAAGGTTTGGAAACAAGTCTTGTTGATGAGAGGAGGTTTCTAAAGTGTTGTGTAACTACAAGATAATGTTAAACATGCCCGAGACAAGACAATTGATCGAAATACAAGACAAATATTTAATGGGACAAGCAAGTGAAGCTTGTTGTCCTAATATTGCAACATTAAACACATATATATATCAACAATGAATGTTGGTGTTATGATCTTGATAATTAGTTATTCTTGCTCACTTTGAAGCATTTATTGTTGAAGCATATATTAGTCAATTGCTTATATTGAGAAAGTCTCCAATTATATGGAGTACTAACCGACAAGTGATCTTGGAAAATATAGTTTCTTGTTACTTTGTTATGGGTAGGTACAAGGAGAAAGGTCCAGAGGCGTATGACAATAGAGAAACAAGTGGATCTCATGGAGGGAACAAGTATCATCCAGAACATGTTTCCTATCATAATTCTGAGGGGAGCCATGGAGGGGGAGCACCACATGGACAGGCAGGTAGCAGGGCTACTCCTAGACCGTACTTTCCCACGTTCATAGATGAACCCACACAACATGAACCCATAGATGACTTTGTTGAGCAGATGGCGCAATGTTCCAGGGAGTACAATGATTTGAGTATGACAGTTCAAAGGTAGATGACCCTAGATCAATACTTTCAACTCAAATTCAAAAGCAAACCTAGGCCGAACCATAGGATTAATTATGAGTTTGAGCGCAGTGATGGGAAGATGGAAATTCCCTACTTCAATGGATCGGCCAAGATAATTGCACATGCATGGGTACATAAACTAGACACGTACCTACAGCTTAACCCTATGAGGGATATGCAGGGCATCAAGTTTTCCACCATTGTGACACACCTCGGCCTCACACATGCTGGGGACAAGCCACTCCTCAAATGCTTTACTTAGCTCTGAAACCATCTTTGCAACATTCCCAACCTATACAGGCCAAGCCATTCTACTCCTGAACACTCTTTCATGCTCAAATACCAATTTGTAACGTCCCCAACCATTCATGTCAGGCCATGCTACACCAGAGAACACATATGTTCTCTATGCGGAATGTACTGTAACATACTTAGCATCCTAGCTAAGTTATATCTCATATAAGTTTCTAACTGCATGTGATTAAAACATATGCACACATAGAACTCTTGCGGAAGATTAATATATATAAAACGTGAATAGACAAATGCGCTATGTAAATGCATGAATTCACACTGAAATAGCAGTAAACATATACAGGCAGCATATACATGCAATACCCATAAGCATACAGATAGTTATAATCACGCATAGGATAAATCCATAAAAATAACACATGAATAACAATGCAGCATGTAAATTAATCACACAATTGACACTTATCTTTTTGAGAATATCACCAACTGCGTGAAAACCTTCCACAAACCTCCCAACCTTAGACCACACTATTCATCACTCTCAACAGTGAGTCACCCTCGAGGTGGGACTAAACTCCACCTAGGTAAAGGGGTTCCTAACCAAGCTAAAGGCTCATGAACAATAGGAAAGACTCCATCTTAGGTGCTCACTCAACTAACAACCTACAATCCCTCATTCCCCATATGCATGTCCCACCCAAGGAAGTGTGCCCCTTCTCTGCTCAACAATCCCTCGGCTGCCCCACTTCCCTTCCAGGGCTTCAACAATGGGCCAGATAGGAAGTCTCAGAGCCCTGCAGCTCTAGTTCAACACCTTCAGGAAATCAATCCCTAGCAATTCTCTCACCCAGATAATTGCTCACGGGCTTGACAACCCGCCTCCTCGATATCCCACGAGCCTGACAACCCGCTTCTTCAATCCCTCTCCCATGCTAACAGTTACCCAACAGAAGGCTCTGGATACAGGTTCAGGTGAAGTCATGAAGATACAATGGATCGTTCAATGGCTGCCAATATTCATGGATGATTGATTGTATATCTCAGTAACGGATGAATCAGGGAAAGATGATGGTCAGAATGATAGGGAATTTACGAAAATGAGCTACATCCCAACAATGTGTATGCATGTCCCCAACTTGACATTTGTCATGTTGGGAGCTACTTTGGCCCACTTGTCTACAACTTTAAAACTTAGGATAAAATAATTATCCCTACTTCATGATTTAAGAAATATTAGCATAATATTCCTTTTTGGCTCAAGCTCCCCAACTTAGCCCTTTTCCTTAGATTTTAGGCCCCACCCTTTCCCTGACTAGTGGAGTTTAGTCCCCCATCTCTTTTATCGTGGTCGGTCTGCGCGCAGCGATGTATCTTATATTAAATATGAGATATGTACAAAAATAGGTGCACTGGCCTTTAACATCTAGGTTCTCTGGCCAAATCAAAACATAATCATCCTAGCTTATAATAACTGGCTCACTAGCCTATAAAACATATCATATACATAAAGGCTCCCTAGCCTCAATATCGCACGCACTTACTAGGCTGCGCACGATATCCTAAAACGTGCCCAATTCATCATTTTACTGCACAGTACATGCACGCACTATGCCATGAAAGATGTATGCTCAACATATATAAAACAACTCACCAACTTAAGTAAATTTGTATTTACATTTGCAATTGGGTTCAGCTTTAGGGATATTACACCCATGTACTTGGATGGAAAATCTCATGATTGGTGCTATCATGGTTTGACCACATTTGGCCAAAATCATATAGTGGCACATACAGAGTTCTCTCAGAGGCTCATTAACAGGTTTGACCAAGGGGATCTTGAGGTACATTTTCGAGAGCTCACACAGCTCAGACAGACAAGAGAACCTGATATTTTATTGAATAATTCCAGAGACTAGAAGTCATGGTGCAGGACGTGTCACATTCTAGGCTCATGGAGCTCTTCACTGAGGGTTTGATGGAACCCTTAAAGGGTTGGGTAAAGGATTTTAAGCCTACCAACCTGCAGGATGCTATCTGGAGGACAAGAGACCTAGGACCAGCTGCAAAGCTGAAATTTGTGCCTAGACCACCTCTTAACATTGGAGGGAGAGACGAGAGACCTCCAATGAACCCAGGAGGGAGTGACCTAAGGGGGTTTGATAGGGGAAGAGGTAGGATGGACGAGAATACTAGAAGAGAACTAAGGAGGAAGAAACTATGCTACAAATGAAAAGAGTCATTGAACCCATCCCACAAATGCATGGGTCGTGGCTAAGTGCATTACATAGAGGTGAAATCAGACAATGAAGAGAATGAGGATTTCAACCACATCCAAAACATAGAGGCAAACACCACTAAAATTGCAGAGGAGGAGGCTATAGGTTATGACAGTACGAAAGAAGAGAGAGCTACTATGGCATCCATCAGTGGGGTGCCCAAGTACAACACCTTCAGAATGAGAGGAGTCTTGCAGGGGAAAAAGGTGTTAGTGTTGATTGATGGGGGGGGGCTCTCACAACTTCATTCACTCAACATTTCTATAGAGGAGGCATATACCCATGGTTGAATTTGAAGGATTCAAGGTGGAGGTAGCAAGTGGAAGCAGCATGCCTTGTAACAAGTACATTCCAGGAATGAAGCTTACAATGGTTTGGCATGATTTGGTACATGATGTTTATGTGATGGACCTTCCAAAAACCAACATAATCCTTGGAGTACAGTGGCTCGGTACGTTGGGGCCTATCACCACCAACTACAAGACCATGGAGATGTATTTCATAGAGGAGGGTGGAAGAAAGGTAGTCCTCCAAGGCATGACATGTAACTCAGCCAAGGTGGTCACGACAAAGAGGATGGAGGCCATTTTTGGGAGAGAAGAAATAGTGTATGTTGTTGAGTGAAATATTTCGGCACGTGTAGAACAAAGGGGAAGATTCACTATGCACCAGATATTCACAAGATCATTGACAAACACAGTAAGGTGTTTGGACCTATTCCACCAGGTGTACCACCTAACAGGGGATTTGAGCATATCATTGAGTTAGAGGAAGGAGCAAAACCAATCATCATCATGCCTTACAGACACCCAAAGAAGTACAAGGATGAAATAGAGAAGGCAATAAAAGAGATCATGGATATGGGGCACATCAGGCCAAGTTCCAGCCCTTTTTCCTCTTCAGTGGTGTTGGTCAAGAAGAAGGATGGAACCATGCGCATGTGCATTAACTTCAGGGAACTAAACAAGAAAACAATCAAAAGTAGGTATCCCATACCAAGGATTGACGAGTTACTAGACGAGCTTCACGGGGCTGTCTATTTCACCAAAATTGACCTGCGCTTTGGCTACCATCAAATCAAGATGAGGGAGGAGGACATCCCAGAAACTTCTTTAAGGGCATCATCTACTATAAGGGTCGAATCGTTTTGGTTCTTGAATAAACCTTCAAGGCCAAGATACTACAGGTTTGTCATGACTAACCAGTGGCAAGGCACCAAGGGATTGGCAATACTTACAGGCAGGTCAGGGAGAGGTTCTCATGGAAGGGCCTCAAGGAGGATGTTATGAGTCACATCAATAAGTGTACTATGGGACGATGTTATGAGAAACCTTTACCCATCCCTGAGAATAAATGGGAGAGTATCTTTGTTGGCCCTTGGTTATGAAAGTAAGCAAAGATTAAGGGAGAAAAGGAAAAATGAAAACTATGCAGAAGACACAGTGACTGCTACTGGGTCGAAGTGATCAAAAGAGCAGAAAAGATGGAGCAAAGTAAAAGGAAGCAAGCTGTGGGATGAGGAGATCGAGGATGATATATAAACAAGGAAGAAGGATCACGGACAACTCAACAAGTGGAAAAAGCCACCATTAGATGCTTTGGAGCACCGTGCAAGAAGGAAGGAAAGACAGGTTTGCAAAGCCCTAAAAATGTGGGTCAAGTTGACCTAGGGTTTTAGACACCTAGGTTTTTGGTATCTAGGGTTTTGACACCTAGGTTTCGGCCTAAGGATGTCGGTAAGTGATTGTAATGTATAAATAGAGGTCTAAAGGACTTGGGATGGGTTGGTGTCAAGGTGGTGTTATGATTGTTGTGGTTGTCTTTTTTCAGTGTGTGATCGAGTGAGTAATATTATGTGAGGGAGAAGTGTTGAGTACGAGAGCCTTCTGTACTGTAAGATATTCAGTTGGGTGCTAATATCAACCCTACAGTTGGGTGCGCAGGGAGGGGAGAGATAGAGAAGAGGAGAAAGAAAATCTGCTAGCTGAGAGCGCAAACAAGAACCGTATGCTTCACCTTAATATATTATAAAAAATAGTTATGTGGACATATCCCTAGAGAGAGGGTGAACCATGTATACCTTGTGTTGTGTGTGATTGATGCTATGCTATTTTCCCTTTGATATACTATTATCACATTACTATGTTAGATTTGATAGACAGTTGTTGGCCCTTGACCAAGTTTTGGGAATTTCTTGGTCATGTGGACCTATTTTGGAACTTTGACAGCCTATCGAAGGATGAGTGCAAGACAAAGTGGAGATCACGGGATATCGCCCCCCTTTTGGGCCTCTTTTTGGGTTTTTGGGAATATGTAACGGGAATGGGATGTTGGTCCATGGGTTTACCCATGTTTAGGCCTATTTTGCATGTATAAATAGATGCCAAGGCTAGGAAGAAAAGGGATATGAGATGAGAAGAGACATAGGGCATGAACGAATGGCTAAGTGCTAGATCTAAGTGATGTAAATATAGGATAAGTGCAAGTAGAGTTTGTGGATGCTTTGTGCATGACTGTAAGAGACTTGCAGAGCTGAGTGCAAGTGTTTGTGACAAATTGTGAAGGGCTTACTATTGTAACGCAAGGAAGAAGGATCTAGCGAGCCGCGTAGATCTTCTGTCCGGTGCGTAGTAAGGGTTTTGATAGCTTAGTGTTTGTAACTGATTGACTGAGATAACAAATAATAAGAGTTGGTGGATCTAGCCCCAGGAGAGGGGTGAACCACGTAAAACATTGTGTTGTCTTGCTTTGTGCTTTTCTCAATGTGTTTATGTCTTCTTTTGCTAAGTTATTTGAGATGATTAGATAGATCTGCTTATGCTTAGTACTAATGATGTGTAAGAGTATTAGATACGATCCATATGAATGTGTTGAATGCTTGATTTGCTATATCTGACCTACTATTGATGCGAAGTGCTTAAATACATTAGATCAGTGTTAATGATGCGAAGATCTGTCTTATAAGCGAAGTGGTTATTGAATGTATTTTGAGGAACTAATAGTGCTAAGTGCTTTATTAAATAGTATAATCACATATTGGTGTCCAACCTAAGGTTACAAACACCTAAGTATTGCAACCACCCCTGCCTCTACCTCAGGTGAGACTTCATCTGCTTCACAGGTGTTGCTGAAAGGGCCAGTAGTTAGGGTTTTGTTGGTGCATTGTTGTAACGTTGAACCCTGTGTCTGCCCCTGTGCCAACAAATGGTTATGTTGTCGATACCTGAAACTATGATTGTTGGGAACTGAGAAAGAAGAAAGCTTTGTGCAAAGAGTTGACCTAGAAGCTCTATGCATAGATATGTTTCCCTAGTGCATAGTATTCTACTTGATCTGTAAATCTCTGTGCTAAAGAAAGAAGGTTAGATCTGAGAGAAAGAAGCTTGATCTGAAGAAAGGAGGTCGGATCTGAAGAAAAGAGGCAAGATCTGAAAGCTTTGTGCTTTAAGAAAGGTAAAAGTAAGAATTTCTTATTAAAATAGGTAAGATCTGTAAAACTTTGTGCTCTGATAAATGTAAGAATAGTGAAAAGTTCTAGATCTGAAAGATTTGTCCTCTGTAAAAGTAAGATAAGTGAAATTTTTCGTTTCTAGAGTATGGATCTAGGTTTGTTTGATAGATTATGCCCTAGCTTAAAAACTAGGGCACTAATAGATGAAATAAGGTTTGATATGAGTATATCTGATAAGAATAATGAAAGATATGTTATACCTATGCATAGAAAGAATGTCTGGACTAACAAATGGATGCAGGATCCTAGAAATAATTTGTTGCAGGTTAACTCCTATAATCCTAGCGCGCAGTACGGGAGAAGTTGGGGATCATTTATAAGAAAGGGAGGAGTAACCCTCTATTACAGTTGCAGAAGACCAGGACATCTTGCTAAGAAATGCCCTGGAAGAAGACCTAGTTTTCTTTGTTGTAAGGCTATGGACCATGAAGTGTTGGATTGCCCTAGAATGATCGCTAAGCTTGAAAGAATGAATCCGAATCAAGAAAACCCTAAGGCAGATCCAGAAAAGGCAGAACACCAGAAAGAATCAAATAAAGTATTACTACAAATGAGAGAAACCTTGAACGACCACCGACATTTCAGATTATCAGAGATTTTCAAAGAAAAATAATGCATTGAAGCAAGATTATGGGACTTCGACATTGACTGTGTTCTAGATGAAGAAACGCAGGTGAATATCATGACAGAAAGAACTTGGAAAGCTATAGGGAAGCCTGTTATAATCCCTTCATTAGGAGGAATAGGATTATTTAGAGGAAAGATGGTAAATTTATGTGGGAAGCTCACTCAGATACCTATGAACGTTAATGGAACTTCGACAAAGGAAGATTTTGAGATTATTAAGTTTGTTGAAGACAACGCCCTGTTTACCATGTTAATAGGAAAACATTGGATTGACAAAGCTCAAGACAGACGAAAGGAAGAAGAAGAAGCCTTGGAGCAGAAGAAACAAGACTTAAAAGATTTCATGACTAGAAGGATCGCACAATTGATTGAATAACAGGAGAACAGATCGAAGCTAGTTGACACTAGAAACATTGATGTCGGAGCTGCAAGAAAATTAGAAGACCCACAGAAGACTGAAGTGTTTACTCCAGATAAAGAAAAGGTATTACCCCTGAATCCTAGGAAAGAATCTCAAGAACGCGCAGTGACTATGTTAAAAGAAGATAAGAATCAGAATGGAAAACAAACTATCGAGACGAAGATCACTGGAAAGAAGTCTAGGAAACAAAGTAAGAAGAGAGATAAGTTGTAGAAGGTTCCAAAGGGAACTTCGTAGAAAGAAAATTTGCAGAATTAGAGCTTCGTCGGGATATCAAAACAGCAACATAGAGCACTTCACCATGATGAATCAATATAGTCGTTGGGGCCGATATATCCATTCGACTGTTGCTCCAAACGTATCGAAAAGCATTTATAGCCCGACACCAGACCGTTAGACCGCACCATAACGGATCGAACAAGAGTTAATATAGGCTCATAACCGTTGCAAGCGAACCATTGCCAAGTTTCCTGCTTATCCCTTTGTGCCATGCATGAAGAACACTTTTGCTAACTGAGAATTTGAAGCCCGCAAACTAAGTGACTTGCCTACAATGATAATTGCACCCTTGTTGTTATTCTAGTGCAGTGTCTAAGACCATCATGACCTCGATAATTTTAATCTCGAGCGTGTATGTCCGATGAGCTCAACGCAGTTGAAGAATCAGTGATAGAAATTCTCCTTGACTTAATGATTGAGAGAGCCATGTCGATGTCCACAGGTATCTAAGCATCGTCCATGGGAATCATGCAAGCGTCTTCATCCACTGCTCGAGTTGGACCATCCCGACCAGCAGCTGAAAAGCGGACTAAGCACAAAGACGATCTCACGAATGCCAAGTTGATTCCAAGCATTCTACCTGCTTATCTACCCCCTCTAAGTGGAGCGATAAATCAAGACAATGTGCCCAAAGACTTTGAGTACACTTTGGTCACTGCGTACCTCCCAAAAAGGATACACGCATTGCAAGCTGACCAACACAAGATCGCAGCATTGAAGTTTAGCGACTTCAACCTCGGTGACAGGAAGGCATACATCATACTAGCCCCGCATAAGTATTTAACTGTCACTAAAGGGAAGAATCTGAAGATCGTCCCTCAGCAATGGACCCATAACCTCACGCAGTCCACCCTACTGAACGTCATGAAGATCCCGCACTTCGGATGACATCAAGAAGTGAAAGCATGTGTCAAGTTGTTGTTGTCCTACTATCATGGTGGATATTTGTGGTTGAATTGCCGCATTACAGTGGATCTGACATTGATCAACCAGATCATAGGGCTAAGCATGGAAGGCCCTGACCCATAGGAGTTTTACCCCAGAAAGATCGCATATCTCACTCTTGCGTAGAAGATTAAAGACACTTACGGGGATGTTGAGAAAGGAACGCGAGGCTACAAGGTATCCTCTATCCAGAGTGGTGCAATGCACCTTGCCTATCAGTTGATCGTAGGCAAGCTAGTTCACAAGAATAGACCGACCCAAGTAATTGGATTTGTAGTTGACTTCACAGGGAAGTGCGCGGAGGGCCTACAAATGATTTGGGCAAAGTACCTTGTAAACCAACAAGAACTAGACTGCAGGGAAACGCAGGGCCGAGGATATGAGTTCCACTTCAGTTGGTTTCTCATCTTGATTTATTTTATTGCATGGGAGATGCCGGAAGGTGCAACCTTCCCGGACATCGAGCCCTCTGAAAAACTGTCCGTGAAGTTCAGTACATTGTGGTACTCCAGCAACATGAACAAGCAGTGGCAACCAAATGTCGTCTTCCACACCTACTACAACCAGCTGAAGACCACTATCTAGTCTGAGCCGCATATAACCTCGAACACTCTCCACAAGTTCAAACCCTTGATGAAATTTAGCGTGGACCGCCATTTCATCTATATCACGACACGCGCTAATGATCATAAACAACAACTGCAGTCATACTAAAAACTGACATAGGAAGACTTAGAAGATATTACAAAGGAGTGGTTGGCGAACCTCCTCATCCCAATAGACCCCGCGGAGCTATCTAATATTGACAGTATAGAAGTAGTGCACGATACACCTGAACTAAGCAAGACCAATAAAAATGAAGAAGCTCAAGAAGTAAGCAGTACCTCGGCGAAGACTACTTCTATCTCAACTGAGCTAGGAGGTGATGGCGGAGAGATCGATGGCGCATAAGTAGAATAGAATAAAGTCGAGGTTACACTGCCTAGAGACGAGGAGGATCCCTCGAAGAAAAGGAGGGTTTCCCCTACGAAACCTTCCTCAAGGAAGAAATCGAAAGAAACCAGGACTAAGTTTTAGACCACCCTCACCTCATATGACTTTGACTTCATCGTCACAGCACTGAACGATACTTCGTTGGAGATAGCAGAGAAGCAAGAAGCTAAGAAAGAGGAGGTGTTATGTCGAATCAAAGATGAACTTCAAGTAGTGCAGCAAGCACTACAGTTCAGTCGTGCAGTTTCTATTGCGCCTCTATCAGCAAGAACACCAGAAATGGGAGATGAGCTAGCTCAACTCCACCGGGTTGCTGATACAGTCGAAGCTCACCTTCGATGAGCACAGGAGAAGATAGTGCAAGACACCCAGGCTTTGGAACAAGCACAGGGAGATATTCTAGAGTAGCACAGTACTGTAGAATGAGAGAAGCTTGCTCTGCAAGAGAAGTTCGATGAAGAAAAATCCCATATGTATAAAGAAACAGAACAGTTGCTCACAGAGAAACTTGAAGTTAAGGAAAGGGTCAGCAGAGCACTTCTCTCTATGACAGTCATCGAAGTAAAGTCCGAAGAATGAGTTCCACAGCAGGTGGCACAACTTGAAGAAGTAATCCAGCAGCTCCAGTAGTGCATAGCATACCTAGAGCTTCGCACTGTGCTCGAGACCCCTCAAGATGTACGAGACCAAAGGGAAGCAACTTCCCGCAACAATGTCGATAGATTAAAATATCTTGCCTTGGAGTGCAAGCAGTTGAGTAACCACAATGCTCAGACCTATGAGAACCTCACTGAGAACCCAAAGTTACAGGCACTGGAGTTGCAACTCTAGGAAGCAAAGCATAACGCAGATACACTATAGGTGCAGCTAAGGGCCCTGTCAGCTGTAGACATAATGAAGATGTCTCATGAACAATGTACATATCAACAGCAGATCCATATGCTTCAAAGAAAAGTGATGGAAGTCACTCAATGAATTCAACATGTGCAAGATAAGGCATGCTTTTTGTTCACAGAGGTCGAGACCCAAGGAGAAGATCTAGAACAGGTCATCCTCACAGTAGAGTAGTGCCTATAAGGACCAGTGAACGATGCAGCAATCCAGGAGTTCACTGAACAAGAGGCAACAAAAAAGTAGCAAGTCAAAGCAACTCGAGCCAAGCTTGAGGCATTCGAGGCAGAATTGGTTAGACCAGAGTGACTCGGGTTAAGTCACAGGTCAGTGTTGGGGGCATGTTGTCCCTTAACCAAGTTTTGGAACTTCGACAGCCTGTCAAAGGAGGAGCGCAAGACGAAGCGGAGATCACGGGATCTCGGCCCCCTTTTGGGCCTCTTTTTGGGTTTTTGGGAATATGTAACGGGAATAGGATGTCGACCCATGGGTTTACCCATGTTTTGGCCTATTTTGTATGTATAAATAGATTCTAAGGCTAGGAAGAAAAGGGAGACGAGATGAGAAGAGACATAGGGCATGAACGAATGGCTAAGTGTTAGGTCTAAGTGATGTAAATATAGGCTAAGTGCAAGTAGGGTTTTTGGATGTTGTGTGCATGACTGTAAGAGACTTACAGAGCTGAGTGCAAGTGTTTGTGATAGATTACGAAGGGCTTAGTGTTGTAATGCAAGGAAGAAGGATCTAGCGAGCTGCGCAGATATTATGTCCAGTGAGCAGTAAGGGTTTTGATAGCTTGGCTCTTGTAACTGATTGACTGAGATAATAAAGCAGAAGAGTTGGTGGACGTAGCCCCAGAAGAGGGGTGAACCACGTAAAACACTGTGTTGTCTTTCTTTGTGCTTGTCTCAATGTGTGTATGCCGTCTTTTTCTAAGTGCTTTGAGATGATTAGATAGATCTGCTTATGCTTAGTACTAATGATGTGTAAGAGTATTAAATCCGATCCATATGAATGTGTTGAATGCTTGATCTACTAGATCTGGCCTACTATTAATGCTAAGTGCTTAAATACATTAGATCAGTGTTAATGATGCGAAGTTCTGTCTTTATAAGCGAAGTGTTTATTGACTTATATTGAGGAACTAACGGTGCTAAGTGATTTATTAAATTGTATAATCACAAATTGGTGTCCCATCTAAGGTTGTAGACACCTGAGTCTTGCAACCACCCCTACCCCTACCTCGGGTGAGACTTCATCTGCTTCACAGGTGTTGCCGAAAGGGCCGGTAGTTAGGGTTTTGTTGGTATGTTGTTGTAGCGTTGAACCCTAGGTCTGCCCCTGTGTTAGCAATAGTTGTGCGGAGTAGAGTTAAACTGGTAAGAGATATATAACTATTGTGTCATTCTAGTACTATATCCACTTGATGTTCCCCTTGGTTGTAGACCTCTCTGTCCTGCAACCCCCCCATATTTGCTTCGGGTGAGACTGTATCTACTTTTCAAATGTTGCCAAAAAGGCCAATAGTTAGGGCTTGTTGGTGCACTCTTGGAGCCAAACCCTGGGTCTGCCCCTGTGCCAAGAAATGGTTTTGTTGTCGGGACAAGAATCTTCTTGAGGGAATGTCAAGGTGGTTCCCATCAAATATAGAAATTCAGAAGTGGATAGAGGATAAAGAAAAGGACTTCGTTGAAGCACAGAACAAGAACCCTAATATTAGTACAAAGGATTGGTTAGGAAGATATATCTTTACTGATATACACGAGATTTTCTTTGGAGGAATCCATCAGGAGCTATACGAGTGGTTAGCTAGGTTAGCAAATACCCAATTTGAGGTCAGGCCACCTGTGGTCTAGATGTCGGCGCTAATGAAGAAGGCTAAGAGAGTTGATAACACTGTGTCAAGTGCAGTAGATCACTGGTTTGATAGCACCATTGGAGGGTACATCACCGAGTTTTCTGTTGACAGAGTAGAGTCATATAGCCAAGTCGAGAAATATTTCTTCAAGGGACCCAGAGGAAAATTTTTACATTTTCTAAGTTTTAGGATCAAGATGCTATTACATGATAAGAACATCTTGAAGATACAGTAGATTGGTCGGATCTAGAAAAGCTATTGTTCAGGAATTCAGACAGTAACAACGACACAGAGGCTGGACATACGCGTAGTGGGAGAGTGTTCAGAGAAGTTCATTTTGCGAACCTATTTAAGAAGAACTATGGGGATGAGGGTTTCTACAGTGGAGAAGAGGAAGATATGATGAACGAAGAGCACTCAGAACCCGTTAGGGCGAAGGAAGGGAAATCTGAAGAGCCTCGTCGAGAAGACTGTGTAGACTGTTGAAGTAAGTACTATTATCCCTCCTGTTGATTCAATAGCATTAATAAATGAGAGTAATCTAAGCCAGAGCATTCATAGCACTGTCACTAGTAGTCCACCACATACTCAGTCAGGAACCCTAAGAAGATATATGGAAGATGAGATGAGGCTCCCTATTTTTAGGGGAGATGGATCTGAAGATCCTGATCAGCACTGGTTCCTATGTGAAGCCATATGGACTATTAAAAATGTCATTGATGAAGATGTTAAAAGAACTCAGTTCAGCACTACCCTAAGGGATTGAGCACTGAGCCGGTACATGAAGCTTGTCCAAGGACTTACACAGCCTAAGCCGTTGAATGAGATCAAGAATGCATTGATTTAAGAGTATAAGAAACCCAAATCAGAATCACAATGTATTACAGAGTTGAAAGAGATCAATCAAAAGGTAGCTGAAGTTGTTTGGGAATTCGATCAGAGATTCAAGACCTTGATTGGCCGATTGACTTTTTAGATCGCAGATGAGCAGAACAAAGAATGTTTCATTGCTTCCCTCTTTCCACACATCAGAGTTCCTCTAATGCAATAGAAGATTGCTTTGCAGGCTAAGGCACTGGAAATCGCCATGAACTTAGAGTCGACCCCTATGGGAGAATCCAACTCAGGTATGAGTCAAATATTGAGTAAACTAACTAGTTTGTCTCTACAGGTCGAAGATATGAAGAAAGAAAAGAGAAAGGAAAAAAGAGAAGACATATGGTGTGTCATATGCAAATCAGAAGGTCATGACAAGGAACATTTCCCCTTATTTCATGAATACTTGGCCTCTGGAGCTTCAATCCCTTTGAAGCAAGTCACCACTTCGCAGAGATAGTCCAGTTCCTGTCAAAAGGAATGGCACCTAGTGAGTATACAATTCCCCAGAATAAACAACTAGTAGTGCGCGTTGCCAACTTTTCACTTATAGGTAGACAACTATACAAGATTGGACCTGACGAGATATTGAGAAGGTGTGTTGTGAAGGAAGAGCAACCATTGATCCTCACAGAAGCTCATGAAGGCATCGCAGGAGGACATTACGCAGGGAATGAAACTGTGTAGAAGGTTCTTAGAGTTGGCCTTTGGTGGCCTACCTTACACAAAGTTGCCACAAACTATTACAAAGCCTCTGATGTATGCCAAAGAGTTGGGAAACCATCCAGAAGAGATGAAATTCCATTAGCACCACAACTGGCCCTACGAGCATTTGAGAAATGGGATATTGACTTCGTGGGACCTATAAACCCACCAGGGAAGCGCACAGGAGCAAGGTACATAATTATTGCAACATAGTACTTGACTAGATGGGCCGAAGCAAGAGCAGTTAAGGAATGTAGTGCAATTACAGCCGCACACTTCATATTTGATGACATCATAACCAGGTTGGATGCCCAAAGATACTCGTGAGTGATCAAGGCACACATTTCATAAATAAAACAATTGAAGCCCTGACTGAGGAATTTGCAGTCCACCATCAGAAGAGCACGCCTTACCATCCCCAAGCAAATGGGACAGTGGAAGCATTCAACAAGATCTTGGAGATAATGTTGATGAAGATTTGCAGTGTGAACAAGGATGACTTTGATTTAAGAGTACCAACAGTACTGTGGGCCTATAGAACCACTTTCAAGAAGCTAACAATGCATACACCTTTTAAGTTGGTGTATGGTCTTCAATCCGTTGTCCCAATGGAATATTTTGTACCAAGCCTAAGAATTGTTTCCTTTAAAGATATGGATGATATTGGCGCTATTCGAGAGAGGCTTGCCCAGTTCGTTGAACTAGAAGAAGACAGATTTATTGCAGGATTCCATCAGCATGTACAAAAGGAAAGAGAGAAGAACTATCATGACAGGCACATCAAGAAGAAGGCATTTAAACAAGGCGATCTAGTATTGGTATATGACAGTAAGTTCATCAAACACCCTGGGAAGTTTAGAACGCAATGGCTCGGCCCATATTAGATCACCTATGTTACGGAAGGAGGAGTTGCGCAGTTGAAGACTTTGAATGGAGAATGGAAGGAAGGATTAGTGAATGGGAGTCGATTGAAGTTGTACTGTGAAAACCATCTGCCTCGCATCTCCCATTAAAAGAATAAGGAAAAGGGTCTAGGTACTAGGTGCAATTGAAACTGGGTACCAGACACAGAAAAGACAGTCTCCACAAGGAAGGAGAGAAAGCAAAAGGTAGAGGCTATACTGCATAGTCTGAAGTCGAAGTAAAATAGAAGGATCAGATCTGAAGTGCCTTGGGACAAGTCATAGGTGATTTTTGGGGGCATGTTGGCCCTTGGTTATGAAATTAAGCAAAGATCAAGGAAGAAAAGGCAAAATGCAAACTACGCGGAAGACACAGTGACTGCTACTGGGTCGAAGTGAGCAAAAGAGTAGAAAAGACAGAGCGAAGAAAAAGGAAGCAAGTTGTGGGATGAGGAGATCGAGGATGACAGATTAACAAGGAAGAAGGATCGTGGACAACGCAACAAGTGGAAAAATCCACCGTTGGATGCTTTGGAGCACCGTGCGTGTTACACATCAAAATTACTCACTTCAATAGGGTCGCAAGTGTCGTCATTACAAGTGTTGTAAGTGTCACATCTTGTCCACAAGTGTCGCATCTTGAACACAAGTGTCGCAAGTGTAGCAAACATCATACTGCCATCTTGCCTATGTCGTGCCTCTAACGACATCATAAGGACACTTAAGACACCTCAAAGACTAGTTTTGAAGAAGAGAAATCAGTTGACAAAGAGTACAAGCCTTTTTCCACTGGAAAAACCACTCAAATATGGATTTTGGAGAGAAGCGCTCCCCTACGCACTATCAGGGAGTGCTAGCGCTTCCTAGGCCTCTTGGGGGGAGTGTTTGAGCACTCTGTGCACCCTTTTGGGGGAGCATTGTGTTTTCTGAGGGAGTTTTTGGTTTGTTGAGACAAATCAAGGAAGAATCCCTCAGTTTATGAAGGTGGTTGGATTCGAATAGAAGGTCAAGGCATGATCTTAGGGAAGATCCTCAACTGAAGGATAAGAATCCTCAACTTATCCCAAAGATCTCTCGAGTGGTTGGGCCTATCCAAGGTTATATAAGGAGGCCTTCTCATGGTGAATGGTACATGAAAAATATTAGGCAACATACATGAGAGACTAGAGATTGATACCAAACTTATGATCCTATAAGTGGTATGAACAGAAAAGATTGGAGATGTGAAACTTATGATCTCATAAGTGAGATGTCATCAAAGAAATCAGTGTAGATTCCTTGAGCAAAAGGGTTGAGCAAGGAGAACTGGAAGAAGCTGTTGCACCTTCATCAAAGGATTGTAAGTACTTTTACTTGTTCTCATCAATATATGAATGCTTGGCCTGTTTCTTTCAAACTTATGTTTGCTCCACATGAGTTTGTCTTCAGTAGATGGATCTATATTTGAGCTAATCTCAGTAGAATAGGAAGTCCATTGTATCTTTGTTTGTTCTACAGGACCTATCAGGGATCTCAGGATCAAAGCTCAGCCTGGACTTTGCAAGGACGAACGTCGTTAATAAGGTACATATATTTTTTCTTCTTCTTCATATGTTAGCTTTATTAAATCTAGAAGGATGTCAGTGTCCATCTTAAGAAATTTTATTTCTTGGCCTTAGGAGTCTAGAGACCAAGAGGGAATCCGCTTGTCCGCAGGAGGATTCACCTATAACAGAAATTGATGACTCCACTAGGGAAGAGCTATGATTTTTGTTTCCATTCCTAGATCTTGTTTTGGTCCTTTTCCCTTTTCTTGACCTTCTCCATACTGTCTTTGATTCTTTGATTTGTTTGATTGCCTCTTTATTTCATCATGATCACCTTGATTGACTGAGTTTGCTTGATTTTTTGGGTTTCTGAGTTTTGAGAGCAGATCGCTCGCCCTCTGTGGCTGTCAGAGCACCAGCACTCCCTATTAGCCTTACATAGAGCATTGGAATGCTCTGGTGCCCCTTACACCAGAGTGTTACCCCCTTTCTGTGGGAAATTCTTCAGATTTTTCATCTTCTGAAGTTATTTCTTCATTTTGGTTTTGACTCAGGAGTCCTTGCATCCTCAGTACATCTTTGTCATTGGCCTTCAAAACCTTCTTTCTGAGAATTCATCCTCTTTTGTTTGTATTTTTTGACATTTGTCCTCACTTTGCAATAACTCTTTGTCCTTGACGATTTGGAGTCAATTGTCATTTTCTTCTCGTTTATCTGAGTGAGTGAATTTTTTTTAAGGAGTTTCAAAGGTCTTTTGTACTTTTGATCCAGATTATTTTTGGCACGAAATGAGAGCGGAGATATAATAAAGAAATGCACAGAGATATTGCAGATATTCAATAATATAACAGAAATGTATCAGAGATGCAACCATAAACATAGATATACAGTAATACACAATTTCTATTAATCAAAGAAATGTACAGAGACTGTAAAAATACAGAGTGAAAGACTCGCTAGAATGGTGGCAACTTATCTATGAAAAGAGATGTGGCGACTACTCGCATTCACAAGAAGATGATTACAATGAGGCTCTAAAGGCCCTTTTACAATAAATGGGAATGCCAAAAGTCCTAGACATCCAAAAACCTAACCCTGGGAGATGAAGCACCAAAAGTCATGTGGGCCCCGTTTGGGTAAGTGAGTACATCAACTTCCCGGGGTCGTAACTTTTGCAT
>ML785179.1:342306-355204 GCA_009831015.1 Picea engelmannii
ACACGAAGATCTCGTCCTTGGCGAAGCCACCCAATGCTGTATGGTTGCGGGTGTGGTGTTGTCGACAATCCCAACTGTTTGACGACCTCTGTTGAGATGAGGTTCTTATGGCTTCCGCTATCAACAATAAAATGCAGCGGGGTCCCCTTCACCCACATCTGTGAACGAAAAAGGTGCTCCCCCTCTTCTGGATCTATTGGTTCTTCTGGTTGAATTGTTGCAGTCGCGACAATAACAGTGGGTTCTGCGTCGATGATCTGTCTTTTACCAGTATTTTCAGAATCAGATTCAGAATCAGGGTTCGGCTCCTGGTCTTTGATCTCGGCCACCAATGACTATTTTGAGCGACATTTGTCGGTGTTATGCCAGGGGCTTTTGTGGAAATCGCACCATTTTTCGGTGTCCTTCTTTGTCTTCCCGTGACCCTTCTTTTCCTGTGGCTTGGACTGGTTTTCGGGAGACTGTTTATTAGGGTTGTCTTTGTCATACTTTGGTTGTTGTGGATTTGCAGACCCGAACTCTCGTTTTTTCTGGTGCTTAAATTTCTTCTTGATTTTAACAGCATATCGATAGGCAGCACCGAGTGATGAGATGTCCAGAAAATCCATTTCAGTTTGGATGTATCTATGTAGAGCCCCAAGGTATTTCAGAACCAAATGTCATTCGGAGTCTTTGATACCCAGCTTGGTGCGCAAGGTATGGAAGATATTGGTGAACTCCGGAACTAATTGGCCCTTCTCTTGCCGTAGTGTGGTCCATCTCATGTATTGGTCCTCATAGTTGCCAACAGGGTAGTACTGTTCCTTTACCGCATCCACAAAAAATTCCCAAGTGGGCTCGACCCCATATATTCCAGAATCCTCTGTGGAACTTTGCTCCCAGTAAGTTTCCCACCAATGTTTGACATGGGGGAGAGCCTTAAGGAGTGCGAATGTGATATTTTCCTTGTCTAAAAAATTATGAACAGAGAAATAACCTTCTAGCAGATTTAACCATTTATCTAGGGCATATGCATCTATTTGACCTTCAAATACGGGAATATCAAAATTAACCTGTACCTTGAAAGGCGAGGTGCCTCCAAAGTGGTCTCTTGATGAAGATGCGCCTGATGCTATCGGCAGGAATTGAAGGATGTGGGAAAAATTCTCCATCATATCGTCCCTTTGTCGTGTGAGAGCTTGCTCAAGCAACAGACTGATATGATCGTCTGTTCCATCGTTTTTCTTTTCTTCTGCCATTGAGGGTTTCTTGGGTGTGCGAGAGAGATTGTCCTTGAGATAGACAAGCTCGAGACTCAACCTGCTATACTCGTACCTCGTCGGGGACATGCACTGAAAAACGATCAAGAGCAGCCTGCTTTGATACCACTGATCCAGACTATTTTCGGCACGAAATGAGAGCGAAGATATAATAAAGAAATGCACAGAGATATTGTAAATATTCAATAATATAACAGAAATGTATCAGAGATGCAACCATAAACATAGATATACAGTGATACACGATTTCTATTAATCAAAGAAATGTACAGAGACTGTAAAAATACAGAGTTAAAGACTCGCTAGAATGGTGGCAACTTATCTCTGAAAAGAGATGTGACGGCTACTCGCATTCGCAAGAATATGATTACAATGAGGCTCTAAAGGCCCTTTTATAATAAATAGGAATGCCAAAAGTCCTAGACATCCAAAAACCTAACCCTAGGAGATGAAGCGCCAAAAGTCATGTGGGCCCCGTTTGGATAAGTGAGTAGATCAACTTCCCGGTGTCGTAACTTTTGCATACGATCTCATTTTTAGGCGTGTGATAGCTCGTTGGAAAGGTATTGTCGAGGAGATTCATTTTGGGGGCTCAATCATGCCTTTGGCTATCATTGAGAACCTCGATCTCGAAAAACCTTCATTTAGACCCTCAAAATGGCCCCGGAAGTTAAAACCTGCTAAAAATAGTAAATTGCCAAAATGGCCATAAAACTGTTTTGAGCCATTTGGAAAAGGTGGGTGGCCACCGATATCCACCTGGATCAACTTTTCTTTCTCATATTTGAGTCATCTTGGCCAAGCTCTTTTTCCTTCCTTTTGAGTTTTTGATTTTATGTTTCTTGTTTGATCACAACAAGGGTGTCTTTTTGTTTATGTGAAGTTTGCTTCCAGATTGCTTAAATCTCACAACTCTTGAAGTCCGATTAGCATAGGAAGCTTTACATCTACTGGTTATCAGTCACATATAAACATTTTAGCATTGTATTGGATTCCTTATTGAGGACTATTGCATGAGGTCATTGCATCTTAGTGTTTGAAACTGAAAGGAAAATCCTTCTCCTTCCCTTAACTAGACATTCATTGAAAGAAAATATTGTTTATCATTTCTTATGCATGTTTAGGGAGCTGAGTCACAATATCATTAGTTTTCACTCTCATACACCTTTGAGTAAACAACAGCCACTTAAATCAACGCTTAACTAAAATTTATCAGACTTTTTACATCTTTGTTAGCAAACCTACATTAGTTTAAGGTGTAGGGCTTTGGAATAGGTTGAAAGGATAACTTTCCAAAGATATCAAACAAACTTAGCATCTTGTGATAAGGAGAGAAAATCAAATTGTCGTATAGGCTTTCTGGGATCCTCCTCTCACACAGGGGTTACGCACAAGGTCGAGTTCGGGAGAGCTATGGGGATTATCCCTCCATGGTTTGATTGTTCGTTGTAGTCAGATCGTATATTAGGGGTCACTTTAGGGTATACCCATGATTAAGTGTGGGAGCCTCTCGAGTTGATTTCAGACTTGTTATCCTGCCCATACGTTCTGACTAGATTGTCGACTGTACCCACCCAGGGGTTGACTGCGAGTTGGTGACCTTAGTAGCCATAATCTTTAGGGTCTTACACGAGGTGACGGTGAAGGGAAGTCTCACTGTACCTGGAACATACGTTGGTCAAACTCACTTGGGCTCCTTGGAGGGTAAATCCACAATTACTGCATGGAATCTTGCACCAAGGCGTAAGTCCATTAAGTAGGTCTCCAACATAGCTGATCCACCCGATCTATCCCCACCCCTTCCTGTTTTAATCTCATGATGTTGGATTTCATCACCAACTAGTGGTTTCATTGTGAGAAGTTTTATTTGATTGTTTGCATCTCATATTCATAGTGCGTGTTGTTTGTGTTTCTTAGTCGACCTTAGGTCGAGTCAGTGTTAATGGCATCAAATCCTGAGAGTACCAATTTAGGAACCCCTTATCTCGAGGAACCTTACACCTTTCCTTCTTTTGGAAACTTTGGTCCTCGATACATTGCCACACTGACTCTTCTGAGACTCACCATCAGATTACTAGTTTGGTTGTTTCCCACTCCAGTGATCTCGAATCCTTCTAGTGCTTCAACTGCACCTAATACTTTAGATGTCAGTACACCACCCACACATCAACCTCATGTCGAATTTTCATCTTCTTCACCCATTAAGTCTCCTTCCCTTTCTCCTTCTTCGTCTAGTGAAAGCTCTAAAGCAAGTAGCCAGGTTGATTAGAAGAGGAAGAAACCAAAAGAGGAGAAGAAGAAGAACCCGCAAAGGACCAAGGCTCCAACAACATCAAATGTTGGATCCAAGCAACCAGCTACTATTAATAGTACTAGGAGTGTTGACGAGGTCAACAAGATTAAAATAAAGAATCTGAAACCCAAATTCCATTGTAGTCTTTGTAAGGGTGACCAATTTCTAAGGGATTTCCCTAGTATTCCCAAGGTATTAGAAATGTGGTCCTTCGCGTCATCGACCTCTGCTAAACATGTCGGTGATGCTCTGTCAACTAGTGACATTCAGGTTGGTAAGAAGAAGACAACTGTCAAATTCCATTGTATGTTATGCAAATGTGATCATTATTCTCACCTTTGTCCTCGAATGGACGAGGCTTCTTCTCTTTTAGCAAAGCTTAAACTTCCAGTTGGTTATCGTAGGCTTTCCCCCAACCCATCATTAGTTGATGGAATGGTCAATCCAGTTCCATCTCCAGTCAATCCGGTTGATGAGGTGGTCAATCTAGTTTCATCATCGGTTGAACCACTCACCAAAGTAGATGATCCATCTCCTTCATCGATCAACCCCTCTTTTCATCTGGAAAGTGAAACCCAAGTGATCGATCCAGTTTCTTCCTCGGACAGTCCCACCCTTCATCTGAAGAGTGTTAAAGTGGTCGATCTGATTTTGTCATTAGTCAATCCCACTCCTTCCTTGAGGAGTGCCAAAGTGGTCGATCCGGTTTCGCCGTCGATTGATCCCACGCATCCAAAGAGTGCCAAAGTGACTGATCTAGTCCCTTCCTCAGTCAGTCCCACCCTTCATTTGAAGAGTTCCAGCATGGTTGATCTGATCCCATCATCGGTCGATCCTACTCTCCCTCTAGAGAGTAAACCCGATACTACCCACGTTTTTCTCGTTGATACAGGATCTACCGTGCTGGGGGGAATTCCTCCTTCTCCTGTGAAACCCCCTCCAAGTAATGAGGCCATCCTTTTTTATTAGGGTGCGCTAACCGGACCTCGTCTTCCTTCTCACATTCCTTTCCAGATTATAGTACATGTTTGTGGTCGGGATGTTCCTCAAACGCTGATAGATGAAGGTGCATCTGTTAGTATTTTGTCCTATGTTGCTTGGCATGCTTTGGGTTGTCCTCGACTTGCGTCGGTTACACAAAATCTGTTAGCTTTTAACAAAGGAACCATTCAACCTTTAGGGACCCTTCCTCAGTTTCCATAAACTTTGGGAGGGAAAACTGTCTTTATTGATGTCATGGTAGTTTGAGACCCCTTGGATTTCTCTTTACTCCTTGGGAGGGATTATGTCTATGTCATGAAAGCTATTGTGTCCACTCTTTTTCGTGTGATATATTTCCCGCATGATGGAAGAATGGTGACTATTGATCAACTTTCGTTCATTGGTCCTGATTGGATTACCTCCCTAAATGGTTCTTATATGACGACAGTATCACCCCAGCCACATGTCAATTATGTGGCATTATCTCCCATGCCTTCAACTTCCGATGATTTGGATCCAGTAGTTGACATGGTGATCTCTTCGATAGGGCTACTAGAGCCTGATCTCCTTACCCCCTGACAAGACCCTTGACATGTGTTCCTTCTGGAGCATTCTTCCTCCATCCAGTGAAGATCTCTTGGAAGCCATGACCAAGTTTTGTCCCTTGACATGGTGTCCTTCCAGCGCATTATTCAATCCCACATTTCATTTTTTAGGTCATTGTTAAAAGCGCATTATTCAATGAAATAGTTCTTTTCTAGTTTTGACTAACATTCAAAGCCTACATTTGATTAAAAGGCTTTCATCTTGGCCACCAATGACTACTTTGAGTGGCATTCAATGGTGTTATGCCAGGGGCTCTTATGGAATTCACACAATTTCCCAGTGTCTTCCTTTATCTTCCCATTGTCCTTCTTTATTTTCGATTTGGACTGGTTGTCCATAGGCTGCCTATCCTTGCTCTGCCCTTTGTTCTATGGGTTGGGGTCGCCTTTTCCCTTCATTTGTTGTGTGGGGTTGGCAGACCCAAATTGTCGTGTCTTCTGTTTAAGCTTCTACTCGATTTCGACAACATATCGATAGGTCGCGCCCTAGGACGAAATGTCCAGAAACTCCATTTATGTCTGGATGTATCTATGTAGACCATCACAATACTTGAGAACCAGATGTCACTCAGAGTCTTTGATACCCAACTTGGTGCACAAGGTATGGAAGACATTGGTGAACTCTGGCATTGTTTGGTCCCTTTCCTACCGCAGTGTGGTCCATCTATATACAAGTCATCATAACTTCCAACAGGGTAGTATTATTACTTAATAACATCCCTGAAGGAACCCCAAGTGGGTGAAACTACAAATAATGTAGATCCCTCTATTTTCTTTTGCTCACAAAAAGTCTCCCACCAATATTTGACATGGGGGAAGACCTTGAGGAGTGCAAATGTAATATTTTCTCTACCGGAAAAGTTGTGGATAGAAAAATACCCTTCTACAAGGTTTAACCATTTATCTACGACATTTGCATCTATTTGACCTTCAAATATAGGAATATCAAAATTGATCTATACCTTGAAGGGGGTGGCACCTCCGCTTGAGGTAGATGCGTCGCTTGTTGGCAGTCATTGAAGGATTTGTGCAAATTTGTCCATCATCTCATTCCTCTGCTGCTCAAGGGCTTCCTTGAGCAAAATTTTGAAAGGATCTCTTATCCCATCATCTTTATTTTCTCCCACCATGGAAGGTTGCTTGGGCGTGTCAAAGCAGTTTCCCTCAAGAGAAACAATATCGAGACCCAACTCTCTGTACCCTGACCTTGTCGAGGACATGCACTAAAAACGACAAGGAGCAAACCACTCTGATACCACTGATCCAAATTTATGAGCGGAACGAAATGAAAACACATATCTATAATATTAACACAGAGACACAGTGAATAATAACAGAGATACGGTAAAACTTGACTTCTATTAAATAAGAAATATGTTGAAATGGTAAAATGCAGATTAAAACAAACTTGCTATAATTGTGGCAACTCATCTCTGAGAAGAGATGTGATGGCTACGCTCATTCACAAGAAGATGAGTACAATGAGACTCCAAAGGATTTTTTACATCAAACATGAATGCCAAAATCGTACACATCCAAAAACCTAACCCTACAAGATGAAGCACCAAAAGTCATGTGGGCCCTGTTGGGGTAAGTTGGTACATCAACTTTTTGGGGCTGTAACTTTTGCATACGATCTTTGTTTTAGGCGCACAATATCTCGTTGGAAAGGTATAACCGAGGAATACACATTATGTCATCACACTCTAACTTATTCGATTGTGTGACTATGGCGGGCCAAAAAAAATGTTGTTTAGGGCTTGAAAATGGCCTCGAAAAGCTAGAAAAAAACTGCCAAGATGAAAACTGAAACTGCCAAAATGATATCTATATGTGAGCTAGTTGGAATAGGTGGGTGGCCACCGATATAAACCTATATCAATCCTCCCCCCTTAGGAAGAAATGGTTTCCGTTGCGTTGAGTTCCCCCAACAGATGAGGAAATTTATGTTGAATTTGGCCCTGAGTGAGACACTTGCCTTGGTGCAGGAGCTTCCTTGCTTTGACAACAAGATAAAGTTGAAAATTCTCTTGGTGAGTGCCCTTGACCTGTGTGTCCATGATTTGATCATTAGATGCTTGTTCCATGCGGTCAAGGTTGAGCTCTGTCGGTGTCAATTGTTCTTCTACCTCTAAGGTGTCCAATAATGGTGGAAAGTATGGTCAAAGGAGGTCCACATTAAACACTGGGTGCAAGCCAAGGAAGGGGGGAATGTTGAGCTCAAAATCATTGTCACCCACAACATTAGTGATGGTATAAGGTCCATAGCGGAGTGTACGAAGCTTTCGATGGGGTCCTGCAAGGCATTCTTTCTGTAAGTGCAACCAAACTTTATCTCCCATCTAAAACTTGTGTGGCACCCAGTGTTGAACATGGTGTTGCTTGTACTTGGCATTGGACTTCTACAAAATATCATGAACCCGTTGGTGGACGTGTTGGATTCATTCAATGAATTGGGTGGCTTTGTCAGGTTCTGTTTGCGCATGGGACGATTATGCTTGTGTGGACGCAAGGGGTAGTGCAACATCCATGGGACCCAATGGTTGAAATCCCAACCCCACTTGAAATGGGTTGTGGTCGATTGAGCTATGTATGGCTTTGTTGTAACTGTGTTGAACATAGGGAAGATTCTCATCCCATGTTCATGGATTCTTGAAATTTTACATGCGCAAAATATGCATGATAATCCTATTGACAACCTCGATTTGGCCATCTGTTTGGGGATGGAAGGCAGTGGATTTGGTGAGCTTGGTGTCCAATCGTGACTATAGGCTCGACGAGAATGTGTTGAGGAATCGAATGTCCCAATTAGAGATGATGGTTTGTGGTATCCCAAAATGTACCCACACTCGTTTGAAGAAGAGCTTGGTAGTGGCCTCTACTATGATTCTCTTCTTGCATGCGACCAAAATTGCCATCTTGGAAAATCGATCAACAACCACGAAAACACAATCATTTCCCTGCTTGGTTGAAGGAAGCCCCGAAATGTAGTCCATCGAGATGGATTCCAAGGCCTGTAAGGAGTAGCCAGAGGGATCTACATGCCTTGTTTCTTAATGGTCAGTTTGGCAATGGTGCAGGCTGTGCAGGACTTGATATACTTGTTGACATCATCTAAGAGTTTCGACCAATAGAAATGTTGCTACAGAACTGCCATTGTCTTGTCTACTTCGAAGTGTCTTACCACCCGATTGTAGTGAGATTCCCAAATCATCTTTGCTCGTTCGCTTGATGGAATTCAGAGATGACCCAGATGGCACAACAATCCATCCTATAGATGAAAATCAGTGACAATTGTGTTTGTGCCCAACATCTGGTAGGTAGTGGCGAAGTAAGGATCTCTCTCATAAATTTGGGGCCATCCAGAGGTATCATGTCCATAGGAGTGTAGCACCGTGGTTAGTGCGGCAATTAGAGGTCGGTTGAGGCAGTCAATGACGCGGTTGGTGCTCCCTATCTTATACTTGATATTGAGATGGAACAACTACAAGTATGTGTACCATTTCTGATGTTGGTCATTCTATAATTTGCCTTGTGTCTGCATGAACTGCAGAGGCTTATGATCAATGTGGGTGACTGTCTCCTTCCCGAGAATGTAATGCCTCCACTAGCGACGAGCTTGTACAATGGAGAACATTTCTTTGTCGTAAGTGGGGTACTTACAAACAGTATCTAATAGTGTCTCACTATGATAGGCCATGGGATGTTCATGTTGAGTGAGAATTGCGCCCACAACATAGTCTGAAGCATTTGTCTCAATCTCAAACAATTGTTGCAGATCAAGTAATGAGAGCACCGGGGCTGAGCACAAGCATTGTTTCAAATCATCAAATGATTTATGTTGCCACTGGCCCCACACAAATTTTTCCTTGCCATCACCCCTAGTCACTTGGCTAAGGGCCCATGCAATGTTGGAGAATCCCAACATGAACCTGAGACGGAAATTGGCAAGGCCTAAGAAGCTCCAGATCTCAATGAGTGTGGTTGGGGCCGAACAGTCACAAATGACCTGGATTTTGGCTGGATTGACATGCACCCCATGCTCATCAACAATGTAGCTAGGCGACACTATTGGCTGACATGGAGATCGCTCTCTTGGAAGAGCCATCTGTACAACTGTGGGTGTGTTGATGTCAGCAGATCCAACCACTTGATGACCTCTACTAAGATGAAGTTCTATTGGCTACCGCTATCAACGATGAAGTGCATCAGAGTACCCTTCACCCACATCTGTGAATGAAAGAGGTGCTCACCTTCCTCTGGTTCATCAAGTTCGTCAGGCTCGACCTTGGTGGTGGTAGAATCAATGATCCATCTCTCTTTTTCTGGTTCTGACTTAGAGTCGAAACCTGCATCTGATTTAGAGGATTTCACCTTGGCCACCAATGATTGCTTTGAGAGGCATTCAACGGTGTTATGTAAGGGGCTCTTATGGAATTCACACCATTTCCCAATGTCTTTCTTTGTCTTCCCATTGTCCTTCTTTGTTTACGGGTTGGACTTGTTGTCTCGAGGCTTCCCATCCTTGCTTTGCCCCTTTTTTTGCGGGTTGGGTCCACCTTTTCCCTATTTTGTTGTGAGGGATCGGCATACCCAAACTGCTACATCTTTTGTTTAATATTCTGCTCGATTTTGACAACATATCGATAGGTTGTGCCAAATGATAAAATGTCCATAAACTCCATTTATGTCTGGATGTATCTATGCATACTGCCACGGTACTTGAGCACCAGATGTCGCTCAGAGTCTTTAATACCTAGCTTGGTGCATAAGGTATGGAAGACATGGGTGAACTTTGGCATTGTTTGGTCCCTTTCCTGCCGCAACATGGTCCATCTGGTATACACATCATCATAACTTCCAACAGGGTAGTATTGTTCTTTAATAACATCCCTGAAGGAACCCTAAGTGGGTGCAACTACAAATAATGTAGATCCCTCTATTTCCTTTTTCTCACAGAAAGTCTCCCACCAATCTTTGACATGGGGGATGACCTTGAGGAGCACAAATGTAAACTTTTCTCCATCGAAAAAGTTGTGGACAGGAAAATATCCTTCTAGAAGTTTTAACCATATATCTACGACATTCGCATCTATTTGACATTAAAATATAGGAATATCAAATTTTATCTATACCTTGAAGGGGGTGGGCCTCTGCTTGAGGTAGATGCATCGCTTGTCGACAACCATCAAAGGATTTGTGCAAAGTTGTCCATCATCTCATTCCTCTGTCGCTCGAGGGATTCCTCGAGCAACATTTTGAAAGGATCTCTTGTCCTGTAGTCTTTCTTTTCTCCCACCATGGAAGGTTTCTTGGGCATGCGAGAGAAGTTGTCCTCAAGAGAAACAAGCTCGAGACCCAACTCTTTGTACTCTAACCTCATCGGGGACATGCACTGAAAACGACAAGGAGCAGACTGTTGATCCAGATTTATGAGTGGAATGAAATGAAAACACAAGTCTATAACATTAGCACAAATACACATTGAATAATAACAGAGATACAATAAAACTCGACTTCTATTAAATAAGAAATATGTTGAAACTGTAAAATGTAGACTGAAACAAGCTTGCTAGAATGGTGGCAGCTTATCTCTAAGAAGAGATTGGACGACAATGTTCTTTCACAAGAAGATGAGTACTATGAGGCTCCAAAGGCCTTTTTACATCAAACATGAATGCCAAAAACCTAGACATCCAAAAACCTAACCCTAGGAGATGAAGCGCCAAAAGTAATGTGGGCCCCGTTGGGGTAAGTTGGTACATCAACTTTCGGAGGATGTAACTTTTGCATACAATCTCCGTTTTAGGTGCGTGATAGCATGTTGGAAAGGTCTATCCGAGGACTACACATTATGTCGTCACTCTCTAATTCAATGTACAGTGTGACTGTGGCAGGCCCAAAAGACGTTGTTTAGGGCCTCAAAACGACCCCAGAAGTTTAGGACCTGAAAAACTAGAAAAAAATTGCCAAGATGAAAACTGAAACTACCAAGATGACATTTGTATGTGAGCTAGTTGGTAAAGGTGGGTGGCCACCGATATCCACCTGGATCATATTTGTATTCTTCAAAATTGTCCAAGGTTTTTCTTAGACAACCTTGTTAGGGTCCAAGAATTGCATAGTCTATTAAGAAAAAGATGAAAAATAGAGAGATTTCTAGACAATTTAAAAACCTATATTAGGAGAGTTTTCTTGCTCCAAAACTTGCAGGTATATAGTATTTGAAACTACCGTGCTAAACATATACACTTACATAACATAACATATGTATAAATATAAAAGTAATATGTTGAATCTGCGACAAAGATAACCTAGATATTGGCTTCAACATCATCCTAAGAGTCTTTGTTATTGTGATTGTGCACAGGAAAAGTAGAGCCCTGTGAGGTAGACTAACATGGGTAGCAATTCATACAAGCAAGTCCTAAAATATTGACATGTTTGCGTCTAGTTTGGTATGCCTCACACACATAGAGGCAATTTCACTCATGGATTCAATCTTCCAATGCCTAATGGCCAAAATATGCTTCCTTAATTCTACATAGTAATGGTCCTTGGCTTTATTGGCAACCTTGCTCCTAATTTCTATTTCCAATTTCCATTTTTTGGTCCTTTCACTAGTTTCAGACAAGCCTGCTTGAAGCCTGAAAATATTTATGGAGCGACAATGAAGATGGCTTTTGACCTTGTGAACATCTCCCATGATACCCAGGAAATAATCACAATGGTCCATCCTATTTCTAAAAGCTAATAGTAGGCTAGAATTCCCTCCCTTGCTTGCAACTCGAGAAAGAGTTCCTGAGATAAGAGGAGGCTCCAAATAGGGAGAACCCTAACAAGATTGAAGGAAAATATACAAATGCCCCCAAAAATACTTCCTTTTGAACCATGTGCCTTTACCGATATCACCATTAAATGTTGAAGAGTTTGAAAAAGGAGGTATGATGACCCCCTAATCTTCCCATGCTTGAACCGATGAAATGGTCTTTTCCTAGCATAAGGCCATTTGAGACGGTGATGAGATAGGGTGTTCCTAGGAGTAGTGAGTATGTTAGGTCTTTACTTGTTCGACCACCTTGATATGAGACAATGATGAATACAGAGGGCATGTGACACCCTTTTTTTTATTACCTGGTGATGTTGCATTATTTAGGGATGTGACATTGTGACCTAATATTCTTCAACCCTTCCATAATCTAATGGTGCTTTCGATATTTGTGGATACTTTGTTCTCCATATCATTTGCTAATAAGTTTAAATGCCTCCATAAATGATAAAAGGAGACCTCGTTGAAGTCCTTGAGCAATGATAGAGTTCAATTGGCAATGCGAGCATGACCTCGAGAGGGGGAGGTTTTTCTCTAATAGATGCATCGAATAATTGTTACAAAGTCCCCAAGAATGAGGATCTTCCCTCGAGTTTGTCCTCTTAGAATGTTAATGCTTTACTAAGTAGTGGATGCCTTGGTTTCATCATTGGTTGTGACTTCCAAGATCCATGCAAATGCTAACCACTTCTATCTTCAGGATCAAGAATGATCCATCCTGCACTTGTCATTCATAGAGAATGGACAATGTTAATGATACAGAGTGTAGCTAAAAGCTATCGTTCAATGGTAAAGGAGCTGATTAGAATTAAGCGTCGTCCTTGACAATTACAAACATGTACATTGTTGGTCCTAAAGTCTGCACCTGACTACTAAATGGCAGAGCTAGGCCACCTCATGTTTAGAATGATTGTTTTTTTTTTTTTTTTTT
>ML785180.1:13377-37127 GCA_009831015.1 Picea engelmannii
CAACTCAACTAGTCAAACTGAAGTGTCAACTGAAAGAGAATATTCTCCAGGTGGAATATTCTCCCCTAAAATATAGGAGACTGGATAATGACTAATTATGATTAATAAACAAGGAATAGCCTTAGGAAAAATAAATCCTAGGTGTGTGTGAAGTAACTCCAACAGTCAGAAGGTGGGTCTATTGTAGATCATTTAATTGAATTTAATACGGTTACTAATCAACTAAGTTCTATCAAAGTGGAATTTTATTATGAGGTCAGGGCTCTTCTAATCTTGTGCTCATTGCCAAAAAGATGGAACGGCTTGGTCATGGTTGTAAGTAACTCCGTCTCTAGTTCAAATACTTTAAAATTTGATGATTTTGTTGGTGCTATCCTTAGTGATAAAATGCGACGAAAAAGCATAGGTGAGACATCAGGTAATGTGTTAAACATGGAGGGCAGGGGAAGACAAAAGGATAGAGGAAAGGGCTCAAGTAATTGCGGGAATTCTAGGAAGGGTATATCCAAATCCAGATTTTGAAAGATAGAGTGTTGGAATTGTGGGAAGAAAGGACATATGAAGAAATATTGCAAAGCTCCAAAAAAATAAAGACATGGACATCAGGAGAAAAATCAGGAAGCAAATGTAACAGGCGATGTGTTACAAGATTATTTTATTCTTTCTGTAGATAATATTTCTGAGTCTTGGGTAGTAGATTCAGGGGCTTCATTTCATGCCACACCCCGTAGGAAACATTTTCTAGATTATGTTCAAGGTGATTTTGGACAGGTTCATTTGGGTGATGATGCACCATGCAAAATTGTTGGAATGGGAAAGGTAAAAATAAAACAAAGTAGTGGAAACCAATGGTTGTTGAAAGAGGTAAGACATGTTCCAGATCTAAGGAAAAATCTAATTTCAACAGGAAAGTTGGCAAGTGAAGGTTGTATATCCATATTTATAGATAAGGTGTGGAAGGTCACCAAAGGATCATTGGTGATAGCAAAAGGAGAAAAGGTAGGTACATTGTATTTATGTATTGAAAATACTGACTCTTCTATCTCTTTAGCTTCTACAGGAGTGGATATAACATTGTGGAATCATAGGATTGGACACATGAGTGAGAAGGGGATGCAGATACTTCACAAAAGAAATGTGTTTCCAGATATTAAACAAATTGATTTGGATTTCTATGAGCATTGTGTTTATGGAAAATAGAAGAGAGTCAAATTTCTCAGAGTCGGAAAAGAAAAGAAGAGTGAAAGGTTAGATATTGTGCATACAGATGTATGGGGACCAAATCAGGTATCATCTCTTGGTGGCTCTCATTATTATATTACTTTTATTGTTGATGCAACTAGAAAAACTTTGGTTTATTGCATTCAACAAAAATCTGATGTTTTTGATACTTTTAAGAAATGGAAAGCTTTGGTTGAGGATGAGAGAGGAAAAAGGTTGAAGTGTCTTAGATCAGACAATGGAGGTGAATATTGCAACAAGTATTTTGATGATTATTGTTCATACCATGGGATTCGTAGAGAAAAGACAGTTCCAGGAACACCACAAGAAAATGGTGTGTCATAAAGGATGAACATGACAATCATGGAGAGTGAAAGGAGTATGCGATTGCATGTTGGTTTTCCCTTACAGTTCTAGGCAGATGTTGTAGATATTGTTTTTTACTTAATAAACAAAGGACCTTCAAGATATTTACATGGAAGAATTCCAAAGGAGGCATGGACAGGAAAAAAGGTAAACTATTATTTT
Source organism: Picea engelmannii (assembly GCA_009831015.1). Taxonomy (NCBI): domain Eukaryota; kingdom Viridiplantae; phylum Streptophyta; class Pinopsida; order Pinales; family Pinaceae; genus Picea; species Picea engelmannii. Next base: position 15,127 of record ML785180.1, read on the forward strand.
TTGAAGACTTTCAATTGTGAATCATTTTTCCATATTGATAAAGAAAATAGAACAAAGCTTGAGGAAAAATCCAAGAAGTGTACCTTTATTGGATACAATGTTAATGATTTTGGTTATCGCTTATGGAATTATGAAAATAAAAAAATCATTAGGAGTCGAGATGTCATATTCAATGAGAAGGTCATGTACAAAGATCAGTTGCAGGGAAATAAACATGAAAAAGAAAAACCAGAATACATAGTGCTTGATGAGATCATTGAAAAAGAAATTCCAAAGGTACCAGAAAATCAAAATGTACAACAATAGGATCAACAAGTACCTCAAACTCCTACAAGTGTTGCTAGAAGATCTACCAGGTTAAGTAGACCCCCTGAATGATACTCTCCTTCATTGTATTATTTATTGTTCACTGGCTCTGGTGAACTCGAATCTTATGAAGAGGTAATGCAAGTAGACACCAAAAAGAAGTGGGAGCAAGGTATGAAAGATGAAATGGATTCCTTGGTAAATAACCAGACTTGGGACTTGGTTTAGTTGCTTGCAGGAAAAAGAGCATTGCAAAATAAATGGATGTATAAGTTGAAAGAAGAAGATGGAGGAAAAAAGCGGTACAAGGCTAGACTTATTGTAAATGGGTTTGCACAAAAGAAAGGTATATATTTTAATGAAATATTTTCTCTTGTTGTTAAAATGAATTCAATTAGGACTATTTTAAGTCTTGTGGTAGTAGAAGATTTGCATCTTGAACGGTTAGATGTAAAAACAACTTTTCCATGGGGTTTTGGAGGAAGATATTTATATGCAGCAACCATAGGGGTATGAGTTCAAAGGGAAGGAGAATTTGGTATGCAGGTTGAAGAAGATATTGTATGGACTAAAGAGATCTCCAAGGCATTGGTATTTGAAGTTTGGTAGGTTTATGATAGAGCAAGGTTATAGTAGATGTCATTCTGATCATTGTGTTTATTTTAAAAATCTAGAAAAATGGAAGCTATATTATCTTGCTATTGTATATAGATGGCATGCTTGTTGTAGGGTCTATAATGCAGGATATTAATGTGATCAAGAAGAAATTATCTAATTCATTTGCGATGAAGGATTTGGATGCTGCAAAGAAAATCCTTGGTATGAGAACAACAAGAGATAGGAAAAATCGTGAATTGACATTGTCTCAAGGTGAGTACATAGAGAAGGTTTTGGAGAGGTTTAGAATGCAGAATGCAAAACCAGTTAGTACACCTTTGGCCAGCCATTTCAAATTAACTAAGGAAATGTGTTCGAAGACACATGAGGAGATAGAATACATGTCCAGGGTTCCTTATTCATCAACAATTGTAGTTTGATGTATGTGATGTTGTGCACAAGACTAGATATTGCACATGCAATAGGAGTTGTGAGAAAGTATATGAAAAATCCAGGTAAAGAACATTGGGAGGCAGTAAATTGGATTCTTGGGTATTTGAGAGGCACTGCTACTCATGCATTATGTTTTGAAGGTTCAAACATTGTTATATAGGGATATTTTGATTTAGATATGGCATGTGATAAAGATATGAGGAGGAGCACCACATGGTATGTTTTTATTGTAGGTGGAAAAACAATAAGTTGGATTTTGAAACTGAAAAAGGTTGTTTCACTTTCAACAATAAAAGCAAAGTATGTTGTTGCTACAGAGGCTAGTAAAGAAATGATTTGGTTATAGAGGTTTATGGAGGGATTGGGAAAGAAGTAAGAGAATAGCAGGTTGTACTGTGACAGTGAGAATGCCATTCATCTTGCAAAGAAATAATCATTACATTCGAATACTAAGCATATACAACTGAGGTACCATTTCATATGATCCTTCTTGGAATATGGACATTTAAAGTTGAAAAAGATACACACTAGCTAGAATCCTGCTAACATGTTAACTAAGGGAGTAACCAGGGAGAAACTGAGTTCCTGCTCAGTTTCAGTTGGTCTTCAAGCATGAAGGTGAAGATGATAAATTTTCCAAGTCCAAGAAGGATCATAGTCTAGCAGATAAAATAGTGGTGGAGTTGTTGAGATCAGTCTCCAAGTGGGAGATTGTTGGTTGTGGAGCCTGATTATCTTCTTGATTCAGAGGTCTTGGTTTTCAACCATGTTTATACCCCATGAAGACTTTACACCCCATAAGAATGTACACTCCTCCATGCGGGGGAGTGCAAGGGGGGTTACCCCCCCTGTGGGGTCCTGTGGAAAGTGGGCCCCTGAAGGAAAAATTTCCTTGCAAATGTATATTATAATTTCATAGTAAATCTGGACCATTCATTATAAGGTCGCAAATTTGATAATAGAAGTTATGTTAGGTTTTTTTCCCTAGAAGGAAACCCTCTTTTATGATGGAAATGTATTGTGGCTATGTATCATTGTGAATATTTTTTTCTGAGTGAGGAGACTGTGAGAGAAGAAGAGGAAGTTACAATGGGCGTGTTGTAGGTTTTATCCCTTCATTTGTTGGATAATAATAAAGGAAGGACCTAACAATTTCTCTGGTGGACATAGCCCACACTGGGTGAACCATGTATATCAGTGTCTCTATTGTATTGTGTATCTTCTATGTTTTATTTCCACATTTGTTTTATTTTATTCCTCTGTGATCATGTTTTTCTAACAATATCATCCAAGTAAATCACAATGAATTTGTCTTTCTCCTCAACAAATGCTATGTCCATATCCCTCTGAAAAGTTACCCCTACATTCATGAGTCTGAAAGGTGTCTTAGCATACATAAAATTTCCCCATGGGGTTGTAAATGTTGTTTTCTCTTGGTCATCCGGGTGCACCATAATATGGTTGTATCCAGAAAACCCATCCAACATTGGCATTCTCTAGGAGCCCACAATCTTTTGTAGGATATGATACATTTTTGGTAAAGGATAATTGTCTTCAAGAGAAAATCTATTCAAATTTATAAAATCTATACAAAGCCTTATTTCTCCATTTTTCTTTATGACAAGTACATGGTTGGCTAGCCATTTGGAGAATCTCAAAGAAACAATTATCTTGGCATCAAATAACTTCCTTATTTCTTTCTCAATGAGTGGCAACAAGAGTGGATTTATTCTTCTTAATTTTTGTCTGAAATGTTTTTGATCTTCTTTAATTAGTATTGGATGTTGAATGATGCCTTTATCATAAACCTTTAGGTCTTCCTAACTCCAAGCAAACACATCAAAAAATTGTCTCATTAATTCAAGATATTTCTTTCTGTTTTCTGGGGACAAGAATTTAGACAGCTTGACAATTTTAGGTTCTTTATCATTCCCTATATTAAAGTCATTAACCTCACTTTCATTTGGACTTACCTTGGGATTTTTAGCCACATCATTTTTGATGCAGGAGCATCGCTTCAAAGCCAGCCATGCACCAGCCAGCTCAGCATATGCGTGCATTTAATGGGAGGAGAGAGACGCAACCCTCTCACATTCAAACTTTGAATTTGATGTAATTGCGTTAATGTATGTAAGGCCGTGGAGCCATGAAGCTATGCCTATGCGCAGCCTTTAGATTAAAGATAGCCTTAAATGGTTGTAAGGCTGGATCTAGCTCCGATCTGGACTAGACAACCCATTCAATGTAAAGTTAATGTAATTGAATAGGGTAGGTAGCTTGGAGGGAAGAGCTCAAAGAGCCCCCTCATGTAAAATATCTTGAATCTTATGTTAGTAGTTGGATGGAGAGAGAGAGCAGAATAGAGAGGAGAGGAGAGTCGAGACTCTGTTGCAGTCCGAGCTCACATTGTAAACAGGCATTCATATTAATACAAAGAGCAGTTTTTCCTGCATGTTATTATGTGTATGAGGAATGTCTTCATGTGTGTGTATTTATATGTTGTAGATGTATGGTTAGGTTTGCATTTGTAGGGACAGATAGGTTTTGCTATCTGTGGGCTCTTTGATTTCAGGTTGGGTTCTTTGAGGCTTCATGCCAGGAGGGTGTGACAAAACACTGTGGGTTTTGAAAGCCAATGCATAGGTGCACTTCTAAATTCTGAGGAATTTGGAGAAGGACGTGCCAGGAGGGCACACCAGCTGAAGTCATTGGCTCAAGGAGGAGACCTCAAGGTTACTGAATACCTTAGAGGTGAGGTTGTGCATAGGAGGACACAGTAGAAGACAGATTCACTACGGGATTCTGTGAGGTTTTGCCAGGAGGGCATTGAGCGAGTGCAGGGGTGCACAGGAGAGAAGAACTCTGTTCAGAGTTCATTAAAAGAACAGAACCATTGAGGGGTTCTGTAGAATATCTTCCAAGAAGGCATTGAGCAGATGCATTGGTTGCATTGAGGAGAAACTCCATTGTTAGTTCAGAAAGGAGATAGAATCACTGAGGATTCTATAGAACTTTGCTAGGAGGGCATTGAGAAGGTGCTTGTGTGCACAAAGAGAACTCCTTTGAGTTTTGGAATAGAGAAGTGTCCAAAGAGGAGGACCTTCACAGGGTTGCTAAACACCCTGCAGGCTCATCAAGGAGTTTCTTGAGTAAGTGGTTGCCAAGGGGGCACCAAATCTCCATTTGAGGGAGAGGAAAGGGTTCAGTCCCTTAGAGGACTAATCAGCAGACAAGCTCAATTGGAGGAATACCTATGCAAGGAATGGACCAGGCCAATACCTAAGTTAAGGGTTGACAGACAGCCATCTGGAGGCTTGTCAAGCACAAGGAGTGTGCACAGAGCAGAATTCATTTCAAGCCTGAGGCGCAGGAGCAGAGACCCTTTGGAATCGAAGCATAACACAGGCCATAAGTCGAGAAGAGCAGAAGGCTGGGAAAAACCCTTTGGAGGGTTCGAGTTCGAGGAAGCTCAGGAGGGAAAGTGTTTTCAAGAACACAGATAGAAACCGAAGTCACAGGCTTTGTAGCAGGAAGCAAAGGCCGAGGCCTCCGAGATATTTGAATTCTTCCAAGGATTGGGAGGAAACATAATATCACAAGAGGGAGAAAAGCTACCGTCAAATCAAGTCGAGGATAAGATCTGGACCATTGAAGTTTCACGTCCATGTAGCAGTAGAAGGAGAGCGTATAGGAGAAGAAGATTTGGGACGTCAGATCTTGCATGGATAGCCTATAGCCATCGGATCTAGGAGGAGCTGCACGAGGTTTAATCCTCATATGCAAAGGAGAGGAGTCGTCATATTCGTCATTTCGGAGATTTGAGGTTCGGTATTTTGGGAATCCTGATGACAAGAGACCAGGGCACTCCACAATGATAACCCCGAAGTTGCCAAATGCGACTTACCTTTAGAGCAGAAACTTCATCATCTCAGCACATCGGGGTTTCGGTTATCGGGGAATCAAGGACCAAGAGTTCGGTCACGGAGGATTCGTGAAATCACGAATCTCAAAGTCCCCAAAAGTGTATATAGTTGAGATTTCGGGGAAATCCCCGAAAGGATCATTTCGGTATTTCGGTTACCGGGAAAGCAAAGGGTAAGAATTCAGGATTCTTGGCTTGCGAGTTCTCGAAGAAATAGGAGTCGTCAGATCACGGCTGATCACAGCTGTAGATCGTGCTAAGGGAAGGAGATTTCGGGCAATCGGGTTTCGGGATTCTAGGACTCGAGGGGTAGAGTTGCCTGGTCAGTGCAACTCTCGAAATCACAAAGTGTGAAACCCCGAAAGCATTGAAGGAATAGCGCCGGACCACGAAGCAGGGTTATGGGTTTTGGCATATTGGGATTCGGGATTTTGGAATCTCAATGATGTTGAAGATGAACTGAGATCACTGGAAGATCTTAGAGACTGCCAAGATGGTAGAATAGAAATTTCCAATTGCCAGGAGGGCAATGAGATGAGATCATTGCGGGATCTCATAGACTGTCAGGAGGAAAGAAAGGAAATTTCATGTTGCCAAGAGGGAAATAAGGTGATATCACTGCAGGGTCTCATAGACTACCAAGAGGGAAGGATTGGAATTTCAAATTGCCAAGTGGGCAATAAGATGAGATCCAAGGATATCATAGACTACCAAGGGGGCAGTAGAGGAATCCCATTTTGCCAGGAGGGCAAGGGAGAGTAGATGAGCTCAGATTTGAGTTCATATTAGCAAGGACAGCTGACAGGGGAGAAGGATCAGAAGGACATTCTGATCATTGGAGGAATTCAGATATTCCTTCCATTGAGCCCAATTGAGGCAAGAGTCTGTGTTGCAGATGCAACAACAGGGGAAAGACAACCAGTTGTGAGTGTCGAAGAAATGGAGCAGACATCAGAGGCTGCCCAAGCAGAGGAAGATAAGCATTCCGAGGAGTGGCTCAACATTTTCAGCCAGGAAGCTGAGAAGACTGCAACATTGGAGCTTGCAGTAGAAGAAACCGAAGAAGAGACAGACAACATGAGTTTTGTTGATCTGTGCTAAGAGATTGAAGCCCTAGAGAGAAGGGTGATAGTGCAAGGCATGCACATCCAACATGTTAAGTTGGAGACAAGTGAAGGAGCATACCAGCCCAATGAGCAGCTGGAAGAAGCTGGAGACATGCCAGTAACAGAAATGAAAGCAACAGAACTTCCACAGGAAGAAGTTGAACAACAATTCAGTGATATGACTGCAAATATGAACTTTTCAGCAGAGTGGACACTTAGTGCCATAGGGGAGGAAGAAGATGGCATGGGAGATCATGATGATCTACCCACTAATGAGAAGACATAATTGCAGTCGAGGAGACTACATGAATAGAGCCAGCTAGAGCAGTAGCTTGACGAAGAGATCGAGCAGATCAGGAGGTTGATGTTGAAGTCAACACATGAATTTGCTAGTGGAGAGAAGCTGAGTGGAAGGGAGACAACAACAATAGTGGAGCAGCAGAAGCAACAGCAACAGCAGAGAGATGGAGCAGGGAGACAACTCCAAAGAGTTATTTGGGATCCAGGTGGATTTCAACAGCCAGGGTGGAGAGCTCATGAATTTTTCACAACAGAGGAGTATGATGTAGGAGAATCTCTTCAAAGCCAACCATGAGCCAGCCAGCTCATCATACGCTCGCATTTAGTGGGAGGAGAGAGACGCAACCCTCCCACATTCAAACTTTGAATTTGATGTAATTGCGTTAATGTATGTAAGGTCGTGGAGCCATGAAGTTATGCCTATGCACAGGCTTTAGATTAAACATAGCCTTAAATGGTTGTAAGGCTGGATCTAGCTCCGATCTGGACTAGACAACCCATTTAATGTAAAGTTAATGTAATTGAATAGGGTAGGTAGCTTGGAGGGAAGATCTCAAAGAACCCCCTCATGTAAAATATCTTGAATCTTATGTTAGTAGTTGGATGGAGAGAGAGAGAAGAATAGAGAGAAGAGGAGAGTCGAGACTATGTTTCAGTCCGAGATCACATTGTAAGCAAGCATTCATATTACTACAAAGAGCAGTTTTTCCTACATGTTATTCTGTGTATGAGGAATGTCTTCATGTGTGTGTATTTATATGATGTAGATGTATGGTTAGGTATGCATTTGCAGGGATAGATAGGTTCTACTATCTGTGGGTTCTTTGATTTCAGGTTGGGTTCTTTGAGGCTTCATGCCAGCAGGGTGTGACAGAACACTGTGGGTTCTGAAAGCCAGTGCATAGGTGCACTTCTAAATTCTGAGGAATTTGGAGAAGGACGTGCCAGGAGGGCACACCAGCTGAAGTCATTGGATCAAGGAGGAGACCTCAAGTTTACTGAATACCTTGGAGGTGAGGTTGTGCAGAGGAGGACACAGCAGAAAATAAAATCACTGCGGGATTCTGTGAGGTTCTGCCAGGAGGGCATTGAGCGAGTGCAGGGGTGCACAGGAGAGAAGAACTTTGTTCAAAGTTCATTAAGAGAACAGAACCATTGAGGGGTTCTATAGAAGCTCTGCCAAGAAGGCATTGAGTGGATGCATTGGTTGCATTGAGGAGGAACTCCATTGTGAGTTCAGAAAGGAGATAGAATCACTGAGGATTCTATAGAACTCTGTCAGGAGAGCATTGAGCAGGTTCCTATGTGCACAAAGAGAACTCCTTTGAGTTCTGGAACAGAGAAGTGTCCAAAGAGGAGGACCTTCACAAGGTTGTTGAACACCCTGCAGGCTCAGCAAGGAGTTGCTTGAGTAAGTGGTTGCCAAGGGGGCACCAAATCTCCATCTGAGGGAGAGGAAAGGGTTAAGTCCCTTAGAAGACTGATCAACAGACAAGCTCAAGTGGAGGAATACCTATGCAAGGAGTGCACCAGTCCAATACCTGAGTTAAGGGTTGATAGACAACCATCTGGAGGCTTGTCAAGCACAAGGAGTGTGCATAGAGTAGACTTGGTTTCAAGCCTAAGGCGTTGGAGGCCAAGCGCAGGAGCAGAGACCCTTTGGAATCGGATCAGAACAAAGGCCATAAGTCAAGAAGAGCAGAAGGTCGAGAGAAACCCTTTGGAGGGTTCAAGTTCAAGGAAGCTCAGGAGGGAAAGCGTTTTCAAGAACGCAGATAGAAGCTGAAGTCACAGGCTTTGTAGCAGGAAGCAAAGGCCGAGGCCTCCGAGATATTTGAATTCTTACAAGGATTGGGAGGAAACAGAAGATCACAAGAGGGAGCACAACTATCGTCGGATTAGGTCGAGGAATAGATCTGGACCATTGAAGTTTCACATCCAGGTAGTAGTAGGAGGAGAGTGTATAGGAGAAGAAGTTCTGGTTCGTCAGATCTTGCATGGATAGTCGATAGCCATCGGATCCAGGAGGAGTTGCATGAGGTTTAATCCTCATATGCAAAGGAGAGGAGCCGTCATATTTCGACATTTCGGAGATTCGGGGTTTGGTATTTCGGGAATCCTGATGACAAGAGACCGGGGCACTCCACAGTGATAACCCTGAAGTCGCGAAACGCGACTTGCCTTTGGAGAAAAAACTTAGGAATTTTGGCACATCGAGGTTTCGGTTACCGGGGAATCAAGGACCAAGATTTTGGTCACGGAGGATTCGCGAAATCGCGAATCCCAAAGTCCCAAAAAGTGCATACAATTGAGATTTCGGGGAAATCCCCGAAAGGAGCATTTCGGTATTTCGGCTACCGGGAAAGCAAAGGGTAAGAATTTAGGATTCTTGGCTTGTGAGTTCCCGAAGAAACAGGAGCCATCAAATCACGGCCGATCACAGTCGTAGATCGTGCTAAGGGAAGGAGATCTCAGGCAATCGGGTTTTGGGATTCCGGGACTCGAGGGGTAGAGTTGCCTGGTCAATGCAACTCCCGAAATCGTGAAGCGCGAAACCCTGAAAGCGTTGAAGGAATAGCGTCGGACCTCGGAGCAAGGTTACGGGTTTCGGCATACCGAGATTCGGGATTTCAGAAGTCCTAAAGACAAGAAGTCTGGGCAACTTCGCATCGGAAGTTCTGAAGTCGCGAAACACGACACATCCTTTGGAGGAGAAAGTGGTCAGGGATTCATCATTTCGGGCATCGACACTTCGATTGTCCCGATGACTAGGAGCCAGGGCTCTTGGTGTTGAAAACCCCGAAGTAGGCTGCGGTCATGGGGAAGAGCGGTCACATGGACCGAGATATGGCCCAGGGGGCTAAGCACCGTTGAGCACCATTTAGTAATTTTGGCATTTCAGTGATCGGGGGATCGAAGAGGCAGAGACTCTCGACAGTAGGGCTCATGGAGTCCCAAAACCTGAAATTACTTTTCAGGAAAAGACCAAAGGTCATATTCGGTGACCGTGGGAAGGAGAAGCTCGCGCCTGATGCAGGTTCGCACAGGTGGGGTTTTCAAGGAAGGACCTGTGGATCGAATGTTGAGGTCCCGATAGGGATCCCAAAGAGCCACTTCTACTCAGGGAAGATTTGAAACGATCCTGTGAGCGAAACTTGACCCAAGGGTTGCTGATCTGCACCAATTTTTATCAAAAAAAAATTCAAGAGGCACAAGATGCTTTGGAATTGTATTATTTTTTATTTGAATACAATTGTGACCCTTCTAGGCCAAAACAATGAATATCTTCATGAGGTTCCTTAAACAAATATGCAACAAAATTCTTTTGGAAAGGAGGTCTAACTGGCTGATCAAATTGAATCCTTTGTTCTCTGTGTCTTATCTGAGGAACTGGAGGTATCCTAAAATTTTTATTTCTGGCTTGAAGGTCACGGGGCCTATCATCCAATGACAATTTTTCTACTAGTTTCTCCATTGTCTTTACCATTATGTCAAATTTTTCATCTAAACCTTGAGAAGTAGAAGGTAGTGTTTCTTCTTTAGATTTCTTTCTATCGGCCTCTATTCGGAGCTTGATCTTCCTTGATGCAACTAAATTCACTTCCAGTTCGATTTCATCATTCATCGTATTTGTAAGAGAAGTGCACCTTCTTTCTCTTAGTAACACAGAAAATTCACTCTCAAATGCATCAGCATAATGGAGTTGAGCAGCTCCTGGGGGAGGATTTACTTGATCAGGAATGGAGTTATAGACCTTCATAAATCTACTGGAAAAATATTGTACTGCCTCAGCATGGAGTCTCTTTAAATGGTTGTATCGTGTTAATAACTGCAAAGGGTTTTTCTTACTCCCCCATCTCCCAAGAAAAAGAGTTTCAAAATTTTCAAAGTTAGGAATGTTATTCGCTGGGAGAGATTTAAACCATTTCCTAACTGTTGCTGAAAATATTTGTGAAAATAACCTCGTCGTAATATCTTCATCATCTTCTTCTTCAATATCTATGAAATCAATGAACCTATATCCATGTTGTTGGGTTGTCACATCCCCCTCTACATCAAAGTATTTGATTATTTGTGCATAATTTTGTGGTAGATCATGAAGTGAAGCAGCGAATGGGGAAAATCTTGTTGCCATAACTCTAGGAGGAGTTTGACCTGATTGTATGATCTTATTGGGAGTTACTACAACTTGGATAGGAACAACATGAATAAAGGTTTGAAATTTCTTTTCAATAAATAGAATTTCAGTCAAATCATATTCTGAATTAGATCTAAACAAGGACTGCTCAAATTTAATATCAAATTCAAGGTCATCAATACTTTTTAATCCACCTTTAGACAATGAAGAAACTATGTCCATAAAAATACCTGATTGAGTTTCTTTTTTGTTAATTTTGCGCAGAATTCCTTCTGGGTTTTGAATAGCTTGTGGAGGATCTGGATCTGAATGATGCCTTGTGTATTTTCTATGGGTATCCATGATTTTGTAACAAAATTTATCTTCAGCAACTCATCTTCAAATTTGGATTCATCCACCACGGTAGCTCCGAATTTAGTATTTCTAAATTCAGGCTTCAGAAAATCATGATGGTAAGACATATCTAACTACATGCCTTTGAACCACTATTCTCCACGAGCATGGATTTATGTCATAACAACAATGCTATCTTCAGAAACCTGCGACTGGAGATTGGCCACCTTAGCCTTAACTCCATCAAAATTATTTGTAAACTCCCTCGCCACCTGTCTGTTGTACCCCTGAAGTTTTTTACAAAACCTAATGCAACCCACTTGTTCAAAGGATGTTATGATTGATGGGTCTACGTTTACCAAATTCAAACCTCACAAAATCACCACCCTTTACATTCTTTCTTCTACATTCTGGAGTTGTCATGATGTTGGTATGTGTCAACCCTATGTAGACTCAATTATGATACTTTGGATCCCGTGCCCAACAAATGAGAATAACATCCTCTACACAGCAAAATGAGAATAGTAACCTCCGCGCAACAAAATGAAAATAGTAACCTCTGTGCAAAAAAATGAAAATAGTAACCTCCGTGCAGTTAATGAAAATAGTAACCTCCACACAGTGCACAACAACGAATAGAACAGGCACTTGTGTGAAACAAATGGGAGTAGTGTCTTCTGCCCAACAATGGTAACAACGTCCTCTATGTCGTTTTCGTAGCAACAAACAATAACAAGAATATTTGTGCACCAAGCTTGGTCGGAAGGTTTTGAAATTGTGCATGAAGAGAAACGATTTCTTGATGCTTTCTTTACCTGGGAGGATAAATTTGAAATATAACTTTAATTAAATAATGAATTATACCATCATACCTCGTTGTATCTCCATACGCAACATTAGGATGTTGCACAACAACTTGTGTTGCACAATGATTTTCTTGATGATGCCACATGTCCTTGATAGATTTGATTTCATGAAACCGTTAGAACTTTGACAAGACAGAATCTTACTGTCTTGAAACGACATCATGACCCTTAAGTGACACGAAAAACCAAATCTTGGCACAAAAACCATCAGTTACAAGGTTGAAAAAGAAAACCCGACCCATGACAAAAAACGTATGAATCATGATTTACGAAAAAATCATTCAATGTTCTTATTTAACCCAAGACATGAATTTATACTATAATTTTATTCAAAACCTAACAACCTATTTATAGGACACTAACACAACCTCCAATGGGGATGGAATCCTCCCTATGAGGTGCCAAAGAATAGATAGACTAGTAGCCTTATCGAATGGGCTCTTTATTTGCTACTAAAATGACTCAAACTGAATTGATATTTTAGGTACAAACACACTTGGCATTACTCATCAGACGTTAGGGCCTTCTCTTTGGGCTTCAAATTTGTTGAGCAATACCCAAAACGAAAAATACTAAAGAAAATGGATATTTACAATGAAGTGAAAAAAAACTGAAATGCTTTAAGTAAAATAGTGCTTGAGAAACCTGCCATTAATAGGTCTTCCACTGATGTATTCTCCATCAAGATCCTATGATAGGAATGAATTATTCCCATTATATGATGCAACTTTGTATTGCCCTTTCCAAAGATTTTCAAATTTAGAATGTTTACCCTTGTCTTCAATTCTTTCATCCCATTTTAAAACCAAATCATTGATCTGAAAGTCATCCGCCTTAGTTCTTCTGTCAAAACTTTCTTCATTTTGTCTTGATATAGTTGAACATTCTTCTCCTGTCAAAACCTCTTCTCTCATTTGATGAAAATGAACTAACTCACTTATTATTCTCTGAACATGATTTGGTTCGACATCTATTTCTTGCAACAACTTCATGACTAACAACCCAATAGAAGCAGGAAAAGCTTCATTTGTACCATAAACAAGATGAAATGGAGATGTGCTAATAGATTTCTTTGTACTCACTTTGTCTGCCCAAAGTGAAAAAACCAGCTTCTTGTGCCAAGATTTCTTATTTTCCTGTAGTAAATTTTTGATGATCCTAATCAAACTCTTATTAGATGATTCAACCAAACCATTACCTTGTTTGTAATAGGTTGTTGAGTGACTGAGTGTGATACCATAATTAGTACAGAATTCAACTAGTTTCTTTGACTTAAAAGAAACAACGCTATCTGTAATAATCCTTCTGGGACAACCAAACCTTGAGAGTATATTGATTTCCAGAAATGTATGATGACTGAATCAGTGGCTTGACGGGTAGGTACAACTTTTATCCATTTTGTGAAATAATCTATGGCTATTAAAATCCATCTGTGTTGAGGTGAAGATGAATGATGTACTTCCCCTATGAAATCCAAACCCCATTGTTGGAAAGGGGCTTCTACAAAAATTTGTTTTAGAGGCAAAGGCATAAGCTTTCTTTTTCCTTAAAAAATATGACATTCATGGAAAGTGGAAACCTTCATATATACATCAACAAATATGGTAGGCCAATAGAAACCTGATCTCATAATTTTATTAACTGTTGTCTTCCAGTAATTATCACCTCCACAGGCACCTTCATGGAACTCTTTCATGATTTTCCGAGCTTCAACTTCTGTAAGACATTTCAATAATACTCCAACCAAATATTTCCAATAGAGGGAATCTTTTAGCATGAAAAAATGTATTTCCTTTTTCTTCAAAAATCCGGCTTTAGTTTTTGACAATTCAGGAGGGCCTACAAATTTTGTAAAACAAATATGATGTCACTGTACCAAGATGAATCCAAAAATTTATTTCTTATCTGAGGAGGAGCTTCTTCTTCTAGATCTTGTGAGAGATCAATAATAAAATTTACTCCCAATAACTCAAAATTTGATTGAGTCGTCATTTGAGCAAGACCTTGTCCTTTGATCAATTTCATAGGCTTAATTTCCATATCATATTCCAACAAGGTTGCAATCCACTTACCTCTCTTACCCTCAGTATCAGGTTGAGTCAAGATATATTTAACCACACTATTTGGAACATATGCAAGGACATGAGAATGTAAAACATACATCCTGAATTCTTTCAAAGCCTTAACTAAGGAATAGTCATGCTTCTCCATAATATTATACTTAAGAGTGGAATCTCTTAAATGCCTACTGAAAAAAGGCAATAGGTTGCTCATGGTTCTGATCATTTTTCTACATTAATACTCCTACTATACTGTGCTCTGAGGAAAAAGAAAAAACAATAAAATCCTTTGCAAAATATGGGCTAATCAACACAGGAGCTTTGGTTAGAGCTTCTTTCACTTCTTCAAAAGAATGTTTTGCATCTATTGTCCATTTTATTTCATTTCATTTCCTCAACATATTTGTGATATGATTTATTATTTCATCAAGGTTAGGGATAATCCTTCTTAAAAAATTTACCCTACCTAAAAAGGATTGTACCTCTTTTTTGCTCCTTGGAATACATATTTTATGTATTACATCCACTCTGTTAGGGTCAATTTTGATCACATATCTTGAAATAATGTGTCCCAGGAGATTACCTTATTGCACAACAAAAATTGACTTTTTTTGGTTGAGAGAGATCCCAAATTTTCTACATTTTTGAAACACATGTTTCAAATGTTCATTGTGATAATCTGAATACATAATTATATCATCCAAGTAAATCACAGTGAATTTGTCTTTCTCCTCAGCAAATTCTATTTCCATATCCCTCTGGAAAGTTGTCCATGCGTTCATGAGTCTGAAAGGCATCTTAGCATACATGAAAGTGCCCCATGGGGTTGTAAATTTTGTTTTCTCTTGGTCATCCAAGTGCACCATAATCTGGTGTATCTAGAAAACCCATCCAACATTGACATTCTCTGGGAGCCCACAATCTTTTGTAGGATGTGATCCATTTTTGGCAAAGGATAATTGTCTTTAAGAGAAGCTCTATTCAAATTTCTAAAATCTATGCAAAGATTTATTTCTCCATTTTTCTTTCTGATGGTTACAAGGTTGGCTAGACATTCGAAGAATCTCAAAGAAACAATTATCTTGGCATCAAATAACTTCCTTACTTCTTTATCAATGAGTGCCAACAAGAGTGGATTTATTCTTAATTTTTGTCTGAAAGGTTTCTGATCTTCTTTAATTGGTATTGTATGATGAATGATTCCTTTATCATAAACATTTAGGTCTTCATAACTCCAAGAAAACACATCAGAAAATTGTCTCATTAATTCAATATATTTCTTTTTGTTTTCTAAGGACAAAGATTTAGAAATCTTTACAATTTTAGGTTCTTTATCAGTCCCTATATTANATCATATTCCAACAAGGTTGCAATCCACTTACCTCTCTTACCCTCAGTATCAGGTTGAGTCAAGATATATTTAACCACACTATTTGGAACATATGCAAGGACATGAGAATGTAAAACATACATCCTGAATTCTTTCAAAGCCTTAACTAAGGAATAGTCATGCTTCTCCATAATATTATACTTAAGAGTGGAATCTCTTAAATGCCTACTGAAAAAAGGCAATAGGTTGCTCATGGTTCTGATCATTTTTCTACATTAATACTCCTACTATACTGTGCTCTGAGGAAAAAGAAAAAACAATAAAATCCTTTGCAAAATATGGGCTAATCAACACAGGAGCTTTGGTTAGAGCTTCTTTCACTTCTTCAAAAGAATGTTTTGCATCTATTGTCCATTTTATTTCATTTCATTTCCTCAACATATTTGTGATATGATTTATTATTTCATCAAGGTTAGGGATAATCCTTCTTAAAAAATTTACCCTACCTAAAAAGGATTGTACCTCTTTTTTGCTCCTTGGAATACATATTTTATGTATTACATCCACTCTGTTAGGGTCAATTTTGATCACATATCTTGAAATAATGTGTCCCAGGAGATTACCTTATTGCACAACAAAAATTGACTTTTTTTGGTTGAGAGAGATCCCAAATTTTCTACATTTTTGAAACACATGTTTCAAATGTTCATTGTGATAATCTGAATACATAATTATATCATCCAAGTAAATCACAGTGAATTTGTCTTTCTCCTCAGCAAATTCTATTTCCATATCCCTCTGGAAAGTTGTCCATGCGTTCATGAGTCTGAAAGGCATCTTAGCATACATGAAAGTGCCCCATGGGGTTGTAAATTTTGTTTTCTCTTGGTCATCCAAGTGCACCATAATCTGGTGTATCTAGAAAACCCATCCAACATTGACATTCTCTGGGAGCCCACAATCTTTTGTAGGATGTGATCCATTTTTGGCAAAGGATAATTGTCTTTAAGAGAAGCTCTATTCAAATTTCTAAAATCTATGCAAAGATTTATTTCTCCATTTTTCTTTCTGATGGTTACAAGGTTGGCTAGACATTCGAAGAATCTCAAAGAAACAATTATCTTGGCATCAAATAACTTCCTTACTTCTTTATCAATGAGTGCCAACAAGAGTGGATTTATTCTTAATTTTTGTCTGAAAGGTTTCTGATCTTCTTTAATTGGTATTGTATGATGAATGATTCCTTTATCATAAACATTTAGGTCTTCATAACTCCAAGAAAACACATCAGAAAATTGTCTCATTAATTCAATATATTTCTTTTTGTTTTCTAAGGACAAAGATTTAGAAATCTTTACAATTTTAGGTTCTTTATCAGTCCCTATATTAGATTCAAGAAACTCACTTTCATTTGGACTTACCTTGGGATTTTTAGCCACATCATTTTCATTAAAAAAAAATCAAGAGGCACAAGACCCTTTGGAATTTTATTTTTCTTTAGTTGAATAAAATTGTGGCCCTTCTAGGCCAAAACAATGAATATCTTCAGGAGGTTCCTCAAACAAATATGCATCATAATTATTTTGGAAAGGAGGTCTAACTGGATGATCAACTGAAATCCTTTGTTCTCTCTATCTTATATGAGGAACTAGAGGTATCCTAAAATTTAGATTTCTGGCTTGAAGGTCATGGGGCCTATCATCCAATGACAATTCTTCTACCAATTTCTCCATTGTCTTTACCATTAAGTCAAAATTTTCATCTGAACCTTGAGAAGTTGAAGGTAGTGTTTCTTACTTAGCTTTCTTTCTATCGTCTTCTATTTGGAGCTTGATCTTCATTGATGCAGCTAAATTCACTTCCACTTCAATTGCATCATTCATCCTATCAGTCAGAGAAGTGGACCTTATTTATCTTAGTAATAAGGAAAATTCACTCTCAAATGCATCAACATAATGGAGTTGAGCATATCATGGGGGAGGATTTACTTGATTAGGAATGGAGTTATAGACCTTCATAAATCTACTAGAAAACTCATGATTTGTCTCAGCAAGGAGTCTCTTTAAATGGTTGTATTGTATCAATACTACAAAGGGTTTTTTTTACTCCCCCATATCCCAAGCAAAAGAGTTTCAAATTTTTCAAATTTAGGAATGCTATTCTCTGGGAGAGATTTAAACCATTTCCTAACAGCTCTTGAATTTTTTTTTGCAAATAAGCTCATCTTAACATCTTCATCATCTACTTCTTCAAGATCTATGAAATCAATGAACCTATCTACATTTTGTTGGGATGTCACATCCCCCTCTGCATAAAATTGTTTGATTCTTTGTGCATAATTATGTGGTAGATCATGAAGTGCAGCAGGGAGGACTAATGGGGAAAATCTTTCTTCCATAACACTAGGAGGAGTTTGACCTGAGTGTATGATCTGAATAGGAATTACTATATCTTGGATAGGAACAACAGGAATTCAGGTTTCAAATTTATTTTCATCAAATAGAATTTCAGTCAAATCAGATTCTGACTTAGATCTAAACCAGGACTGCTCAAATTTAATATCAAATTCAAGGTCATCAATACTTTTTAATCCACCTTTAGGCAATGACGAAACTCTGTCCAGAAAAATACTTGATTGGGTTTCTTTTTTGTTAATTTTGCGCAGAATTCCTTTTGGGTTGTGAATAGCTTGTGGAGGATCTAGATCTAGATGATGCCTTGTGTATTTTTTGTGGGTAGCCAAGATTCTGTAAAAAAAATTATCTTCAACAACTGATCTTCAAATTTGGAGTCACTAGAGTGAAAATTCAACCAAAGTTGTATTGAGTTCACTGTCACTCTCAGGAAGTAGTTTTAGAAAAAAAATTCTCTTTCCCAGTGAAAATTTTAACTTTGATCCCCGACAAAAGTGTCAAAGTGTTATCTCTCTATAATTTCCTTGGATGATGAGGAAATAGGTACACGAGTAACCTCAAACCAACTTGGGGTTGGAAGCTAGCCCTTCCAACCAGAGAGGGCTCTCTCTCTCTCTTCAAATCAATCACTGAAAGGATTGGTTTGGTTTAACTCAAAGGATAGATCTCTAAGATAAATGAATTTATAGGGTTGGTGGCAATATGAACATAAATTACATTGGGTTATGGAGTCACTAAATTCGAGAGTCAATAAAAACTTGTTGGATACCTGGAATATTTAATAAAGGACTGATCATAGGAAAGATAGAAAGCAATATTTTAAGCCAAATAGATATATTGTAGACAATAGGTTACAAATAAATCAATAATCCTCTAAGGCATCTAACAAGGATGAATCTCAAATAAATTATAGCAGAAGTACAATTCAAACAACGTGCAACAGAGAATCTGATAAAGATGAATTCTGATACATATATTTCACATCAACATAGAGAACAAACCATGCAATATCAAGTATAAAACATGAAAGCGAAGACCGATGAATCACATGCATAAAATATCACAATCACATGTATCTCTGTGGTCAAAACTCAAGGACTTCTCATCCAACAATTTTTTCATTAACAACAAGGAAAAATTACAATATCTTCAATAATATTCCTATACACACTTGCCAACCCCTTAGTTTTAATGGCTTCCCAAATATATACAAAAACATATGTCTATAGTATCAAATTCGGATTCAACTATGATCCTACATCACTGCTAACAGTTTCACATAATCAACATAAGATCTTTAACAAACTACTAAAATGAAGGAGTCGACTTGGACTCATTTAATTTAACCATGACAACTTTGATATGACAATAAATGAAACAAAAAATTGTGATTTCCACTATTGATGTTCATTGGAGATGAGCTGGAACGCTTGTCAAAACCATTCAAACTGAGTTGGAGGTGTTCTGGTCATTATATGATTGTTGCGCAACAAGTCTATTGTGCAATCACCACCTACAGGAAAAATGCAGCAAAGTTGCGTAGCAAAAAGTGGCCTGATCAAACCCATGATTAATAGTGCCTCATTGATCCAATAATGTGCTTATGTATGTGACCTTTTGCAAAAAAGAATTCAAAATGGAAAAATGACAAAAATGTGTCAAAAAGTCTCACTGGTTCAGTTCTCTGTTGCTTCAACTATTAAGTCAAGCTTGACCTTCTTTCTAATCTCCATCTGCTGCAAAATTTTCTAGAGTGTCTTGTTCTCCTTCCTCAGAATGAGGTTTTGTTAATAAAAATTATTCAACTGTATGTGTAATGACAAGGTCCTTCTCACCATTGATGCAACTTTGTCTATGGCAAGCTCACAGTCTCTTAAGTGTTCTGCAAACTTGATTTTTGATTCCATGTCTCTCTCCTTGAGTTGAAATATCAAATTTTGTGCTTCTCTGAGCAATTTATTTAACCTGTTGAAAGTGTGTTTTCCTTCATCATATTTATTCTCTACTGGCTGATTATGTGCTGGGATTTCCTCTTGATGCTGCAACTTCCTGGTTGAGGACCTTGTTAAAGGCACACTATGCTTAGGAATATCCTTTACTTCTGGAGCTCGCTCTACTGCTTTCCCTTTACTCCTTGTTTTGGAACCAGTTGGAGTTGATAGTGCTGACCTTTCTCCTATCATAGAAGTATCTTTCCTGAAATCTTCTTCTAGAGACTTCTTCTTCAATTCTCTATTTTCATATTGTAACTATGCTATGAAAAAGTGAGCCTTCTTTAACTATTCTTGCAACTCAATAATTGAAGTGTCTCTATCATCTGAGAGGGTTTGTTGCATGAAGGTTTCTGGAGTCTCACTAATTTCTTGTGATGTATGTATAACAAGCATTCTCTTTGTTGCAGACTTAGTGAGTGGTTTTCTAGGAGCTTCGGTTAGTTTTGGAGAGAATTGGAGTTTCTTCCCTACTAACTTGCTACAGGATCTTCAATCTCTTTTTCCCCTTTCTTAACATAACTCTCAGGGATTGATGTTGCAGTTCTTTCTACTGATGAGGGTGCATTTCTCAAACTTTGTGGGTTGCCTAGGGAATCTACTGCTATGGTTGATGAATTTAGAAAAGACTCTCAGTATTGATTTCTCTTTTTGAATTCTTCCAATACTAATAGTTTTATCAAAGAAAAATGGTAGAGGCCAGAATCTCCTTGCTCCTTCCTTAGTTGTACTCTTTCATCCATCCTTCCAAGACTTCTGAAAAGGTAATATGGTATATTCAAAGGATTCTTACCAGTAAAGTACATTAAGAGCCTCATATGGTATTGATAAACACTATTAAATCTCTCTTCACATGTAAGAAACCTCTGGATAACCCTCAACAAATAACTATGACTTTCCAATAAAACCTATCTAGGCATAGTAGCTCCGAATTTAGTATTTCTAAATTCAGGCTTCAGAAAATCATGATGGTAAGAAAGATCTAACTGCATGCCTTTTAACAACTATTCTCCATGAGCAGGGATTTCTGTCACAGCATCAATGCTATCTTCAGAAACCTGCAATTGGAGATTTCCCACCTTAGCCTTAACGCCATCAAAATTATCTGCAAACTCCCTCGCCACCTGTCTGTTGTACCCCTAAATGTTTTTACAAAACATGATGCAACCCACTTATTCAAAGGATGTTCTGATTGTTGGGTCTTCATTTACCGAATTCAAATCATGTGCCCAACAAATGAGAGAAACAACCTTTGCGCAACAAAATGAAAATAGTAACCTCCACACTGTAAATGAAATTAGTAACCTCCACACAGTGCGCATCAATGAACAAAACAAGGACTTGCGTGAAAAAAATGAGACTAGTGTCTTATGTGCAGCAACGTCCTCTGTGCCCTTTCCGCAGTAACAAACAGTAACATGAATCTTTGCGCAACAAGCTTGGCCGGGAGGTTTTGAAATTGTGGATGAAGATAAATTATTTCTTGATGCTTTCTTTACCTGGAAGGAGGATAAATTTGAAATATAACTTCAATGAAATCATGAATTATACCATCATACCTCGTCGTACCTCCATACACAACATTAGGACATTGTACAACAACTTGCACTACATAAAGATTTTCTTGATGATGCCACATGTCCTTGATAGAATTGATTTCATGAAACCGTTAGAACTTTTAAAAGACTGAATTTGACTGTCTTGAAACGACATCATGACCCTTAAGTGACACGACAACCCAAATCTTGACACAAAAACCATAAGTTACAAGGTTGAAAAAGAAAACCCGACCCATGACAAAAAACCTACAACTCATGATTTAAGAAAAAATCATCCAATGTTCTTATTTAACCCAAGACATGACTTTATAGTATAATTTTAGTCAAAACCTAACAAACTATTTATAGGACACTAAAAATTGGTATGAAATGATGATGATGATGATGATGATGATTAATGTCCACTAAGACCTAATTGGTCTATCGAACCTTAAGACGGTAAGTGATTACTTGTGATTCTTTAGAATTTTGTTTCTATGCTCAAAAAGCATTAAGAGAAGCTTTCCAAGATCACCATATTTTTGTTGAGTTAAGAGGTTAGGAAGGTTGGTAGTGTGATCAATATTTTGAAAATGAGATCTAATATGGGTATAGGCTGGACAATCTAAGAGAAAGTGATTTTCATC
>ML785180.1:46457-60413 GCA_009831015.1 Picea engelmannii
TCTCTATCTCTCTTTGTCTATAATGGGTGGGATTGAGGAAAGAAAATAGGCTTTTATTTTTTAATTCATTTCATCTCCCTGAATTTTTTACTGCCTAACTCCAACTCTATTGCTGATTATGTCTTATTTTAAAAATATATTATCAATTTGCATAATGCTTTCCTTTTTCCTTTTAATAGTGACATATTTCAGGTAAGGGGTTTGTACTATTTGAAAAAAACTGTGTTTTTAATATTATAGAGTAAATAATTTGTAGGTTTGTGCTGTAGAAAACAGTTTTTTTTAATATTATAGAGTAAAGAATTTGTATTTTGAATAGAAATTCCTTTAATAAAACCTTTTTTGAACTCTCTCTTCTAAATTTTTGGAAAAGATTGGATTCAAAACTCTAAATTGTTTTGGAAAAAGTCGATTCCAAACTCTACCCAAAACTATCTGTACCAAGTTTATTCAATTTCCAATTCCACAACAGAATTGGTTGATTTTTACCAACTCTCTCTTCTAAATTTTTGGAAAAGATTGGATTCAAAACTCAAAGAAATTGTTGATTTTTACCAACTCTCTCTTCTAAATTTTTGGAAAAGATTGGATTCAAAACTATAAATTTTTTATTGGAAAAAAGTGGATTCCAAACTCTACCCAAAACTATTTGTACCAATTTTATTCAATTTCCAATTCCACAACTGAATTTGTTGATTTTTACCAAGTTTATTCAATTTCCAATTCCACAACAGACTTTGTTGATTTTTACCATTGACTTCTTCAGGGGACGACTGTATCTCCATCGTTTCAGGGAGTGCAAACGTCAAAGTAGAAGAGATTCTTTGTGGACCAGGCCATGGCATAAGGTATTGAATTGTGAGAGAAATAATTTTCACATGATTGATCTTCTTGAAGACTGGTTTATTCATGATGGGCTCGCCATGATGGGTTAGTAATTTTACCTTGAGCAGCGTCGGAAGCCTTGGCAAGGACAACTCTGAGGCGTACGTTGCAGCCATAGTCGTGGATGGAGCAACATTTTCAGGCACAACAAACGGTCTGCGCATAAAGACATGGCAGGTTGGCATACTAACGTCCCTTCTGAAGACATAAGTGGGACTAAATTTTCATGCCAATTATATCTAAACCTACTATTTGTGAATGAGCATTACAGGGTGGGTCTGGCTTCGCACAGGGAATAAGATTCCAAAACATTCTAATGAATAATGTCTCTAATCCGATCATCATCGATCAATTTTACTGTGACTCTTCTAAGGGGTGTAAAAATCAGGTGGGCGTCGTTTCCTCTGGTTTTATTTATGATTAATGAAAGCAGTGCAGTGTGTGAAACGGTGAAATGTGTTTATATAGCAAATCATTTTTTCTAATATTAATGTTGATAGAAAAGCTATCTATGAAGAAATTCTGGGACATGATAAAATTAAGGTAGCTGCCTTCATACTATTGGAAAACAACAGTACTATTGGGAAACTTACTGGAATTCAATAATCCTGATATGAACACACTGTGTGGCAGACTTCTGCTGTGAGAGTTAGCGAGATTGTTTACATGAACGTGAAGGGAACCTCACGTACTCGCGAGGCAATAAAGCTTGCATGCAGCGACACTGTTCCTTGCAACAATATCATTCTCGACAACGTGGACCTTCAGAGAGCTGACACAGGAAATGCGGCAGATTCGTTCTGCAGCAGTGCTGTGGGGTTTAGAGTAGGTTCTGTTAACCCCGATGCGGATTGCTTACAATTCCTCGACGTTAAAGCACCAGACGACCACTACTGTCTACAAACCAAATCAGCGAATTTCTTTCGTCAACTGCCGCTCGGCCGAGACCTAATTTAATGCTAGTTTTATACACGTACTTGGGATGTTTAGACAGGATTAAATTTGTTGGTTCTTTGAGATACCTCGCTGCATTGAGAAATCCTATGCTAACTAACTGTTAATCATGGAGTGTAAGATGACTCGGTATAATATACATATTTTTTCGAACAGTTGAGTGCTAAATTTTTCTTTCTAATACGGGATAGAAAGACAATCTATCCCTATTTATAATTTGATAAAAAAATACAACAAATCCATTTTCATTAACATGCATAACAGCACAAAGTGGGAACGTTTGGGAAATAATGATTCCTTGCATTGTAAATGAACAGTTTATTAATACATCACTATAATTTGAAAAAAACAATTACAACAAATTCATTTTCATTTTCATTAACTGGCATAACCATACAAAGTGGGAACGTTTGGAAAATATTAATAATGATTCCTTGCATTAGAACGATAATGGTGGGAACGTTTGGAAAATATTAATAATGATTCCTTGCATTGCAAATGAACAATCAACTTAAGAAATAAAAGAGATTTACTGGATTCATTTATATAAATTATGTCAATCAACTGAATATCAAATGCATTTAATATCAAATATATTTAATCAATTAATTACATTCCACATGTCACATATAAAGAATGATTATTAAATATTTCAATCAATTCTTAAATTAATGTGACTGGTAATCCTTCTCAAATCAAAGTTAATTGGAACAAAACTTAACCCAAAGTTTGTCACATATATAAAGAATGATTATTAAATATTTCAATCAATTCTTAAATTAATGTAACTGTTAATCCTTCTCAAATCAAAGTTACTTGGAACAAAACTTGACCCAAAATTTGTAAACAGTTATAAAAAATTGGCGCTATGCAAATCATTCAACCTCATGTGCATCAGAATAGTAGTGTCATTAGATCAAGTGTGATGTTGTATAACTAGCACAGCCGTTAACTCGTGGTTAAGAACGCCAAAAGGTATCGGCTGAAAATCTGCTGAAAATCCATGCTCCTAATATAAAACATATGTGGTAATCCATAATCTGTATGTGGTAATATGAAACGTTTGGCTACACGGTTTAATCCTACTTAATCATTTAAACGTGGCATTTATATATCCTTACAGTATTTTTTTAATGTGATTAGGTAAATGTTAAAAAGTAAACATGTTAACGAATGCCTTGATAAATGCAAGAAAGTTATGAATAATAAATCTCACCCATTGATTTTGAAGGACGACTAAGAATATGCCAGCGTCTTCAATGCATAACCATCAAATTAGGGTTTAAGGTTAAATAAAGTAAAAGATCATTAATTGTGCCCATTATCAATAGGTGTACGTCTTTCGATGTAATTAAATGAATCTTAGTTTTTATTTACCACCAGTGATCTTATTCAAATATTCATTATAACTTCCTTATTATACCTTAAATACACATTCATTATGCCTTTCTTAATAAAACATAAATACACTTTGAGATAATTTCCTTCATGATGTTTTACATCATTGCCTCGACAACAAAAACATTCATGGTGTTAATTAGATGTAAATAAAACTAACAATTAACAATAATGAAATACAATGTTAATATTAAAAAAAATGATATGAATTAGTTGGGGAATCGGTTACGAGGTAGAATCTTGCTCGCTCTACAGAGTGTCCAATCTAATTAAATGAAATGTGAGTTTTAATGTGAAATATCAATTAATTAATGTGAATGGAAAATAACTACAAAATATGAAATTAACTTTAATTCCACATACAAATTAGAA
Source organism: Picea engelmannii (assembly GCA_009831015.1). Classification (NCBI taxonomy): domain Eukaryota; kingdom Viridiplantae; phylum Streptophyta; class Pinopsida; order Pinales; family Pinaceae; genus Picea; species Picea engelmannii. The sequence continues at coordinate 50,067 of ML785180.1, forward strand.
TTGTACCAAATACAAATTTGATCCACAATATAGTCTTTGAACTTAGTTTGGTTGTATTGTTTTAGGATTTCATGAATAGGATTGAGATTGAGAATGCACTTTAATAACATTTAATATCGTTGTACAAAGATGTACAAAGAGTATATTAGAAGGAAATGAGTTTCATCTTCAATCTCTTCTAAGTTGCAGAAATAGTTTCATTTTTGTCTTAAAAATATACAAATTAGAATTGTACCAAATACAAATTTGATCCACAATATAGTCTTTGAACTTAGTTTGGTTGTATTGTTTTAGGATTTCATGAATAGGATTGAGATTGAGAATGCACTTTAATAACATTTAATATCGTTGTACAAAGATGTACAAAGAGTATATTAGAAGGAAATGAGTTTCATTTTCAATCTCTTCTAAGTTGCAGAAATAGTTTCATTTTTGTCTTAAAAATGTTTATCTATCTGTTAGTTTAACTTTGTAGCACATTAGTTCTTAGCTTAGCAATAGTCATTTTTTTCTTGAGGCTTGCAACCTTATTATGGTAAGAAGGATGATAAAACTTGGGATTGATGATGTTTTTATAATAACATAGTTTTTTTTTTTCTTTGGTATATTCATCACTCCATAAGAATTTAGAGACTTTATTCTTAATTTTCAATTTCATGATTTTTCCATAAGAGAGGGTTATATCATATTGTATGTTACAAATTTTAACCATTTATCAAAGTCATTTTTCCAATCTTTTTCACTAAGTATGTTCAAGCACAATTATAAGGCAATGATAGGAAGGTTTTCTTGGTTAAGTTTTTTTAGCTTCTGCTTGTATAGAATATATCGTTTTATGGATTTGCAATCAATGGCCCAAAGCATACAAGATTTTAGGAGGAGAATGGAGTAGGGAGTATTGTTTTTAATTTTGAAGTTGTAAGTAATGCACTATTTTTGGATTTTCTCAATTCTATTCAAAGTTTCTAAAGATATGCTTCCACCCCAACCCTCACAACCATAGAGAATCAGAGGCATTACAAGGCTAGAGAAAAGTGATTTATTTTATCCCAATGCCAAAGTTCCATCTTTAAAGTGAATTTTTGGGCCATAATATACCTTCCATCCAACAAATATTCTTTTCTCAATACTAATATTACAAGTAATTTTATGATTGAGTTGAACACCTAAATATCCATAGCATTTCATTGTCTCTAAAGGTTGGTTATCGAAGGAAATCTCAAAATCGATTGACGTTTTGGATTTTATGATCACAGTTTTGTTTTTTTATCAACTTTTATCGTCAAACTAAACCTATTGCAAAATTATTAAAGGACACTAAATTGCTTTTCAAGGTCTACAACATGTTTGGCCAAATATAAAAGAAAAGTAATGGTGTAGTAGTGAAGGTTGGTGCCTATACACCCAACCTCTTCTAATTATTTTTCCAAATGATTAATATTGGTGTAGTAGTAGTGAAGGTCGGTGCCTATACACCCAACCTTTTCTAATTATTTTTCCAAAAGATTAATATAAATTCCAAAAAGGGTAGGGGATAAAGAACAACCCTGCTTAACTTCAATAATGCAATTAATTTCATCAAACCAACTTGGCCTATGTTTAATCTTGGAAATGACTTGCTCATAAACTCTATAATTTCAAAAAACCTAAGCTAAAATGGAATTCCTAAGTCTTCCATATGATTTGAAATATTTCCCATAAGGATAGTGTCGAAGGATTTTTTAAAATCGACAAAGCAAGAAAAAAAATATTATTTTATGTTACAACAATTTTTACTTATAATCCCAAAAGTAAGAATGTTGTCAATTGTCTAGCGCTTTCTCTTGAACCCAACTTGGCCTTTAGCTCTAATCTTGTTTTTGTCTAGCCAACTGTTAATTTGGTTTTTTAACATGGTTCCAAAGAACTTGGCTAATAAAAGGGAAATCGTAATAGTTTTTCTCCCCAACTTTATAGATAGGTATGATGGAACTTTCCGTCCATTGTTTAGGAAATCATTGTCTCAAAAAAGTATTAATTGTTTTTTGTATGTGAGAGATAAGGATAGAGCTATCGATCTTAATAATTTCAACTTGATTTCCTTCTTTGTCTTTAACATTTCATTTTGTAAGTTTGTGTATCCCTTCTTTAATGTTATATGAAGGGAACAACTTGATTTGAGTTGGGTGGGGGGGGGCGGGGGGGGGGNNNNGTGTTTATAGGGGCCACTTATAATTTCTTGAGATAACAATTCCATTTGTCTATGTCAATCTAAGGTTCAATTATAGCTTCCGTGGAAGAGGTTTCTTTCAGAATTGTTTAGATTGTTAACCCCCATTTCATTAAACTTATACTAATTTATTATCAATATCAGTTTCCAATAATTAACTTATTGGTTTCCAAAAGTTGAGATGTTAGTTTCCAATAGTTAGGATGTTGGTTTCCAATACATGAGATGTTGGTTTCCAATAACTGATATATCGATTTCCAACATTTTTTTGGTAACATTAAATAAGATTTTGTAACAAGGTCATCACTCATAACATGAAAAACTTAACAAGTATGAGAAAGGACTTATGCTCATTCTCTTCCTCCCAAATATTAATAAAGTGTGAGAAAGGGCTAATGCTCTTTCTCATCCTCACTCAAATTACAAAAGTGTGAAAAAGATTTTTTACTCCATCTTCTCCTCACTCAAACGATGGAAGTGTGAGAAATGGCCAATACTCCTCCTTCTCCTTATCACTCGAATTACAAAACTATGAGAAAGGGACAATGCTCCTTCTACTCCTCCCAAAAATTAATCCATCCACAAGAACTGTACTTTTGCAATCAAATCAACCTCTATGCATGTTACAAATTTGTGATCAAGGGTGGAGAAATAACATTTATTTATTCAAATGAGTGTTTTAGGTAAAGAAGTGTACTATGAATAGATGAAATCAAGAAAATTCTAAAAATAACAATTGATTACAATACATGCTTATAGACTATAAAAAAAAAAAAAACAATTGTGAGATATAAACAAAATAAGATAGATTGTTCATACATGAGAAAAGTATACATTGAAAAAGCATATGATTACACCATTCTAAAACTTAGTAAAATAGTAGAATAAGTTTTTCACACCAAAATATTTAGAACTAAAGTTAGTCTCCAAAGTAGTTGGGCTAGTAATGGCTTCTCATTCATTGATTTTCTAAAAGAGTTTACAAAATTGCAAAAGAAAAAATACATTTCCCCTATCAAGTTTATCTTATTTACAAAAGAGAAGAAGAGGGAGATTCATCATTTTGTCTCCTCTTGATGGAAATCCATTTCCCTTCCTTAGTAATTAGGTTTAAACAAGATGGGATAAATAAGACACATAATGAAGGCCCATGATTACTCCCTAGTTGAAGGATTTGCACATCTCCGCGCAACAAAAAAATACCTCAAAAAGTGATTTTTCCTTGCTCAAACTTCTTCCTTTGATTGTTGTTACCTACAGGTTGCTTGCCTAAAGTCATATGTTGTAATATAGGTGGTGGCCCCTCTAATGTGATACCCTATTGTTTTCTCCTCTTCCTTCTATTTCCTTCTTTATTTTTTCCCATCCACCTCTCCTATATGTATAGGTTGGAGAAGCAGAGGGTATTTAAATTTTATCCCAATCCATTTGATTTGCATCCTCCTAATTGTTTCTATGTATAGTTGTGCCCTGAAGAAGATTTTCCTCAAATTGTATGGAGAATGGGGCTCCATATTTTTATGGCAATGATTAACTCTTCCCAGCTATGCTGGCAAGACAATATTTATATTTTTGATGAATCCTTGAATGTTGTTTCATAATGAGAAATCGACCCTCTTTGATTTTCTTTCAAGACGGGTACTAGTTTTGTGCTAGTTTTGGGTTATGTAATTTTTCAATACCTTATCCAGTCTTTCTACCTAAGCTCTAACCCATGGATGGTTTCTTACTTCCTCTTCCTTGTAGCCTTGCAATATGCATCTCTTTCCTCTTCATTGTGAATCAAACACAAAATTTCTTGAGTTGCAAATCCCCCACACGAGGATTAGGGGACCATTTATAAGGGTACAACATTACAAAATTATGTAGGTAGGATTCAAAAATCTATTCCTTACCTATTTCATCACTTTGTTGATAAATCTTTATGAATTCCCCTTGATTTTATATCTCATGAGGGAGGTGGTTGGCAATCTGTCGTAGTTGAAACTTGTAGAGAAATAGGAGGGTAGACATTGTTTCCACACACACCAAAATTGTACTAAGTGTTTTATTTAAAAAAATAATTTCACATATAAATCCATAAATATTTGGCTTAAGATAGACACACTATCTTAGCACACTAACAAACTATTGAGATAATATCTCAACCACACACCAAAATAGGAGACAACTAGTTGGAGAGAAACTCTTATATCCAACTAGATCTAACAACCTCCTAAAACTTAGAACCAAATTATTCATGTGGAGACAAACTCTACCTCACAAAATTACCAATGCAATAAAATTCACAACCTTTAGTCTGATCAAGTATCACACATAAGACAAGTAGGATTTACTCATTCCAACACTCCCCCTCAATTAGTACTTGTATCAATCTTTGTCAAGTTGGGTCTTCGTCAACATCTAGCCCTCTGCAACACATCCTCCTCTAGAATTTGAACATGATCCTTATAAAAAAAAATTATGTTGGTGTAACCAGGGATTTTATTCTTCTAGAAATCACCAATTTCTAGAATTCCATATAAAGGATTAGGGGACCACCTATACGGGTGAGGCATTACAAAATTATGTAGGTAGGATTCACAAAGACATTCCTTACCATTAATCCTCCTTTCCCTTATCACTCTAATTACAAAACTATGAGAAAGGGATAGTGCTCCTTCTACTGCTCCCAAAAATTAATACATCCACAAGAACTGTATTTTTGCAATCAAATTAACCTCTATGCATGTTTCAGATTTTTGATTGAGGGTTGAGAAATAATGTTTATTTGTTTGAATGAGTGGTTTAGGTAAAGACTTGTACTATGAATAGATGAAAACGAGAAAATTCTAAAAATAAAAATTGATTACAATACATGCTTATAGACTATAAACACAAAACAATGTGAGATAAACAAAATAAGATAGATTGTTCATACATGAGAAGACTCTACATTGAAAAAGCATAAGATTATACCATTCGAAAACTTAGTAAAATAGTAGAATAATTTTGCACACCAAAATCTTCACAACTAAAGTTAGTCTTCAAAGTAGCTTGGCCAGTAATGGAATCTCATTCATTGATTTTCTAAAAGAGTTTACAAAATTGCAAAAGAAAAAATTCCTTTCCTCTATCAAGTTTATCTTATTTACACAAGAGAAGAAGAGGGAGATTCATCATTTTGGCTCCTCTTGATGGAAATCCATTTCCCTTCCTTGATCATTAAGTTTAAACAATATAGGATAAATAAGACACATAATGAAGGCCCATCATTACTCCCCAGGTGAAGAGTTTGCACATCTCTGTGCAACAAAAAAATACCTCAAAAAGTGATTTTTCCTTGCTCAAACTTCTTCCTTTGATTGTTGTTATCTACATGTCACTTTCCTAAAGTCATATGTTGTAATATAGGTGGTGGCCCCTCTAATGTGATACCTTATTGTTTGCTCCTCTTCCTTCTATTTCCTTCTTTATTTTTTCCCATCCACCTCTCCTATAAGTATAGGGTGGAGCAACAAAGGGTATTGTCATGTAATATTCCTCAATCCAAGTGTAAACAATGCACATAAAACATCATACCACAAAGCATTATTTCAAACCTGGTCAAGGTATCTCATTCAACATTGATTTTTGGTGTGTGGTTATTATGCCAAGTTAACAATGATTTGCTTCATGTACCAATAAAATTGAAGAGGAGAGAGGTGTGCCAACCACTATGACCAAATTACAACCCATGGTAAAATCAAAGTATATTGAAATGAGGACATTCAATTCAACAGTGATATTTAACATAGACTCATGTAACCCACTTTGTGTCATACAAACAGTCTATAGTTCATATGATAACAATACAAATTTCCCAATGAAATGTAACAGTTATGGTGAGTGAAAAATATATTTATTTATTTATGTGTTTTAAGGAAGATAGTCATCACCACAAAAAATAAAACAAAAATTTATCAACAACAATGTAATTATAACCCCTTTAGACAGTGATGCAACAAGGAATGTAATTATAACCCCTTTATACAGTGATGCAATAAGGAGCTCAAGTAGTGAGGTGAAGATAAAAAAAAATGGCATGTTATACTCAGCAACTTGAAATATACCACGGAAATGTTGTAGCAATTAAAGAAATGTTGACCACAAGATTATCATTACAAGACACCAAAGTGTAGAATATTTCAAACAATGATAAAGGAAGCACAAATATTATGTGAACTTGTGTGAGAAGTGTATTCCGATTAAGTGCTCTTTAACTATTAGAGTGTTTAGATTATGAATATAACTTTTAACTCAGTGTTAAAACCCTCAAAGCAATGTTGAGTCAAGTGTGACGTTTGACATCATTTGTTAGGTCATTGGGTTTACTTGTACATTGATTTTCATTCAAGGGTATTCAATACCACAAATGAAACAAAACGTTGTAAAGAAATTTAGGTAATAAGTTTGAAATTCAACTTTTGTGCAGACCATAAACTCTTGTCGACGGTGCTTAGAACATAAGTGCTGACATCACATATTACTATGCCATATATCATTCCATGTCACCATAGATGAACTCGGATCTAAGAAGATCAAAGATGTCAACCATAATAGTAACAATGAGTGCTCAAAATACAATACGTTATGTTTACTTAGTGAAGCGTTCAAGTATTTAGGGTATCGTTTATTCTTATTTAAGGATAGAAACCAAGGAGAAGCCTTAACATTGGTAAATGTCCCTATATAATGACCTTTAAATAAGAACAAGACTAATTAACACACATTTCCAAGCATGATAAACTCAATGAAGCATATGAAATCAAGTGTTTGAGTTGTTAATTATTTAGGGTTACATCCAAAAGTACACACACTTAAGCATATGAAATCAATTTAAGGTTGGATCTAAAGGTAAGTAAATGAAACCAGACCAGACTCTACTTTATACTAACATCGAATGATGAATCTTGAAAGAGTCAATTAGCATGAGAAGATCAAATCCTGATGAGATATAGTAATAGAAACAAACTGATATCTAGCAACTTAGATTAATGAATCAAACAAGTAAAACCCTAGATTGTAAAAATAACAAAATAAAAGTAAAAGGTAAATGATTTGGTATTTTTTGGCTGAAGAGAAGGATAAACTAGTGCCTAGAAATGGTTATGGGGTCACCACACAGTTACAGGTGAATCTTAGGCTTAAATATGAGACAATGTTGAGTTAACCTAAGAGGATTGTCTATCTAGTATTGTCTAAGGCTAATAGGCTTCTTCAAGAGTGGATGGGGGGATTGGTCCTCTAGGAATATTTTCCAATTACTACCATGGTGATCTTAATATTTGACCTATAAAAGAGGGAAGATCCCTAGGACATCCTACCTTAATGCAAAGGAAACAAGACAATAATATTCAAATGGAATAAAGCAAGAATATCTATACCTTGATTTCCTTTCCAAGTGGAGAAAGGTGCCCTTATTTTTCCTTGTAGTAGCTTTGTCCTCCAATAAACCTAAAAAGTAATCTATATAACCCTTGAAAAAATATAAACAATCACATACAAAATATAGATGCATAAGAACGCTGTGGGAAAGTTTTCTCAATAATATCCAACAAATGAAAATGACAGAGGTATCCCCCTTATATAGATAAAGAGCCTCCACAATAAAAGGTATAATAAAATGTGATAGATCAAATTATGGGAAAAAAACATTGCCCCAAGTCAAAACCATGAGAAAATACAACAAGTGAGCACAAAACACCCTCAAAATCCTCCAATAGAAGATAACCCCACTAGAAATGATCAAATATGCACAAAAAGGGCCACATGTGTGGTCTAAATGGGATAGAAAAAGTGTACCCTCTCAAAGAACATGCCAATGTCTATGCAATGAGTGAAGAATAAGTCAACATGGAAACAAAGACTATGGCTCTCTTCCAATGAACTCCCTGAAGAAAAGAAGTGGACATCTCAAGAAATAACAACCTCCTTATGCATGATGGAATCCCACATGTGTGGGGTATCCAAGGAGAGAATCCAATGAATTGTGGAACATGTGGCTCCTAAATTAGGGTGCTCATCAATTATAATAATGTGGTCAGTGCCACATAAACTTGTGACCACCATAACAACCTATAATCATGTGTAACCAACTCCTAGAAGCCCTCAAATTCTTCAACAAACCTCCCACATGTGGTCTAGGAGGGAATAATCATGAATGCATGTGAATGAAGGCATCCAACTAAGAATGGAGGCATCTCTGAGTGGTCCCTGTGGAAACTGTGAAATGTGGAATCCCTTCCATAGCTTCATGCATTGTCATATATTTCAAAGTAGTGACACATATCCTAATGTAGTATATGGATCCCAAGAAAATGGCATGAATCCCAATTTCTATAGATATTCACAATTATAAGTACACATATCCCAAGGTAGGATTCACAGATCTCAATGAAATGTCATGGATCTTGAGGCATGGTACATGGATCCCAATGAAAGGTGCCCACTTAGAATGGTGGGTCCAACTTTTTTGCAAGCCATTAGGTGATATCCCCTTAGTGATTTCTCTTAACACAACATAACAATGAAGGTTATTTTTAATATTTTCCTAAGTTTTACCAAGGGGAACAACATTAACCCTTATAAATGTCACAAGTTCTAGGACAAGGAATATTTCCTAAGTCGCTAGGAAAAATGTAGGTGATGTGATGAGTAATTATGGTAAAGGGAAAGAGAAAAATTCATGTGATGACCCTCAAAGTCATTTTATATGATGTATAGTTATTGTGATTTTGTTCAACTAGCTTTCATGAGCTAGTATTTTATATAAAATCCTTCAAGAAGGAGATTTAGCAATGATTTACCTTTCCTTGACATTGTTTCTTACTACCCCTTATTGTATTATTCTTTACATGTTCATTTTATTAAAAAAGTCCTTTTTTATTTAGATATTTATAGACAAGCTAGGGACTAGAGTCATTGGCCTCATAGCAAGGTGGTGTTGCTCAATCTTTAATATTTTAGATTTTAACTTTATTTCTCTTCACATCCATTCGTTTTGTATTTATTGACTTATAATTCCTTAATCAGACCTTTATGGTGACAATTGAAAAGTAAAACATGATCATGAATTTTTTTTTATGGATGGGATGGAGTGAAAGGGGAAGACAAAAAGTGTCAAGTGTGGTTAGGATGTGAAAATTGATACCTCAACCAATTTCTGAGCAGTACAAATTGACCCAAGAAATGACAACACTTCTAAAGGAAAACTTTGCTCCCCCAAGGTATGACATGAAAAAAAAAAAACTATAAATGTGATTAAATGTCATTGGATCTCATTTCAGTGTTTACCACTTTCATGAATAGCCAAGAAGTTATATCATCACATCCAAGTAAGAAACCTATGCATGGAATATCAAAATAGATCATAGTGAAAACCATAATATATTATTCATATTTCATCTGTCATTTGAGGAGTGAGGAGGAGGATATGATATATCACAGTTGAGATAGAAAAATCATATATCTGAAGGAGAGAACGAGAAGAATTGTATGAGTCTATAGAATATGAGCAATATAGCTCATTCAATCAACAACGAAATAACCTTGTGAGGGTGACTCTGAAGTAGTTACTTCTTGGGGGATAACATCGTCTCTCTCTCTCTCTCTCTCTCTCTCTCTCTCTCTCTCTCTCTCTCTACCCCTCTTTCCCTCTCTCTCCCCCCACCTCTTCCACCCATCTCTCTATTTGCATATCTCTCTCCCTTCCTCTCTTTCTCTCGCTCCCCCTCCCTCCCTCACCCCTCCACTACCACCCTCTATCTCCCTCCCTTTATCCTTCATTCCCTATGTTTCTCTCTCTATTTCACTCTCTCCCTCTCCCTCCACTCCCCTTCCCTCTCTCTCCCCTTCTCATCCCCCCCTCTCTCTCTTTACCTTTCTCTCATTGTCTCTATCTAACTCTGTGTCTCCTCCCTTCCATATCTCCCACGTTCTCCCTGCCACCTCTTCCACCCATCTCTCTATTTGCATATCTCTCTCCCTTCCTCTCTTTCTCTCGCTCCCCCTCCCTCCCTCACCCCTCCACTACCACCCTCTATCTCCCTCCCTTTATCCTTCATTCCCTATGTTTCTCTCTCTATTTCACTCTCTCCCTCTCCCTCCACTCCCCTTCC
>ML785180.1:69037-87804 GCA_009831015.1 Picea engelmannii
GAGAAAGAGAGAGGTGTGGATGATATGGAGAGAGAGGGAGGGATAAAGAGAGGGGGGGGGGAGGGAGGGAGGGAGGAAGAGATAAAAGAGAAAAGGGGGTAGAGAAGGGGATATGGAGAGGGAAAAAATGAGAGATGGAGAGAAGGGAAAATAAGGGGGGGGAGAGAGAGATATAGAGGTTTCACCACCCACTTTTCAATCCCGATCGGTCATCCCTGATGGACTGTTTTCGACAGATCCAATGGTCTTAAAATTCTAAAATCGATGGCCCTGATCAAATTAGAACCTTAAACTATGTGAAAACTAATCCCTCACCCATCCTCCATTCATCATGTCAACTTAGGTGGGTCCACCAAAAATCAATTGCTATGATTCTATCAGATAACCATACCCTCGGATCAATGGATCCCATCTACTTGGAATCTCCACCATCATAATTTCATCACTTAGAATGAATGCACGTCTTCTTGATAGGTTCCTTCCAATGATAACTCTATGATGGATCCTATGGCTCGTGGATTCTCTCATCCAATGGTTAGGGATCACTCAAAACCCCAAAGTTGCATGATATTTAATTGAGACCACTCTTCGTCTAAGTTTCTTCCTCAGAATGGATTATTCCAAATACAACGTCTATAAACCCATCAACATACACATTGATAGATATATGATCATCCTCGTCCTTGGGTTCTCGGCATCAGAATCTCCCCATCCAGGACCCTTCTTATGCCCTCTTCCAAATATTTCTGACCTCCTACTTCACCATGGACTTATCGGTGAAGCGTCCAAGGATTCTATGGCCCATATCTCATTGAATTGACCTCTAATAGATCAAAAATACACAACCTCTTGAGACATTCCCATTGGAAATCCATCATGACTTCACACCTTGGGGTTTCCCGATGAACTCCTCTCCTGATATACTTTCTCCTGAAGCCTAAATCTCCAACGAATGGTCAAGATCTGCTCCTTCCACCATATCAATGGTTTTCATTCTTTTAGGTTGAAATAAGGGTTTTCAACAGGGCTAAAAGTGGTTTGGGAACTTAGCAATATCGTATTCTTTACAAACTCTTTCTTCCAAGGTTTAACTTGTCTCCTTTGGGATATTAAACTACTCTATAACAAGTAATAAATACTCTACCCTGAAACACCCAAATGGATATTTATATCCTGAAAACTTTACATTTCAAAAACAATGAAAAATACACGGTTGGAATCCTATATTGGTCCTCTTCATACCATCATCACAGTTACTTAGTTTAGTATTTCAAGGAGATTATATTACTCCATTTAACTTAGAATTCAACATTCATTCATTCATTCATTAATTTAAATAGATGAGGAAACATGATGTTATATATGACCATTTATTATACATTCAAGAAAGAATTATAGGTACAAACACTTATATGTTTAGTAATGTTTCCAACCAGCCAACTAACTGAGGGGAAATGTCTTCCCACCCAGTCATAGGCTATGTTGCATTGTGCCTTTGTAAAAAATTCCACCCCCATGCTAGGCCATGATACGACCAAGGGACTATCTCAATTGACTTCTAAGTCAAACAATGGATCAAAAATGTTACTCTCCTTCACTCCACTAGCAACAACAAAAGTTTCCCTCTTCCCATTGAGCTCGGGACCTCCACGAGTTTATCAGGAACCTTCCCAACTAGATTTCCTTTACACAAGGGAGTCCCTTCTCTGCTACATAGTCCCTTGGTGACCTCCCCTTACCTATATCAGTTTATTTCTAGTAAGTACCAAGCTACGATCCTTTGTTTTTCCAGTCATGATATGGGTATTCTGTGCTCCAAGGTGACCATTCAACTTCTGGGAAATATTTCTATTTTATTTAGAGAAACTTCCAAAATCTTATTTGCTACTGAAATTTATGTTCATGAGCTCCTCTGCTCTTTTGCACCACCTGTTTGTGAGTATGCAACTCATCTATGTGAGTATTATCTCTATGTTCTTTTGTGTGGGTTCAAGCTTTGTGCATCAATGCACTCTCTATCTGCTTTTCATTTGTGTGTTGTTTAATTCTCATCTATGTGTTTTTTTCATTCTTCTCTACCTTTTCCCTCTTCTTATTCATTCATTCTGCATTGTTTGAATGTTCTCTTCCTCCTCGAGATCCCCGATGACTTCTGTCATAAGCAAGACCGTGGTGTAAGGATCCCAAATCAAAGGGGAAAATATTGTGCATCCTTCTGGCTAATGTCTCAGTTGAACCTTCACTCTTCCAGGTACCAAATCAGTCAGTAGTTATAACTACTCAACCATCCAACCTGATCATCACAAAAATTTTATGTGGGTCAATTCAATCCAGTTATGTTGGTCAATTAATTCATTAAGTGATGTAGATGTGAGTTGGAATGCTAGTGAGATTTCCTAATTTCTTCATTGAAACATTCCAGCTCCACCTCACTAGCCCCATGAGTGGTATCATGGCTAGTACTCAAGGATTCCTTCTTAGCCATTTGTCTAGTGTTTTCCTTAACGTAAACACAATTACATGCTTCATTAATCATAATACATGATGTATTAACATGATTATAGTCCTGGGGAAAATAGGGTGTTACATTCCCCTCCCCCTTAAGGAAACACCTCCCTTGGTGTTTTAAACACCATATATATAATTTTATATAGGAAACAAAAATGGGTATTCCATCCTCATGGAATCTTATAGTTCCCAAGTGGAATTATTTGCTCCAAAGTGCTTCCATTGCACCTTGACCTGCATGAAGGATCAGTTCCAAAGCAATGCCCCTTTCCTGTCCATTATGTAGTAAGGCTCAGGATGGAATTCTCCCTTTGGTTCCACATGTATCACAATCCAATCATTAACGTGGTTAGAATCATGAATATATTTCGTTAATAAAGATACATGAAACACGTTGTGATCTCTAACAGTAGGTGGTATGGAAAGTCTATATGTCATTGGTCCCACTCTTTCTAGGACTTCAAACAGTCTAAAATATTGGGGCATTAACTTGACACAAGTCCCCATCCTTAGGGAAATCCTCTTGGGTTTTACCCTAATATACACACAAAATCCCACCTTAAACTCATTATGATTTCTTTTTATATGTGCATATCTCTTCTACCTATCCTAGGTTGCTTTCAAATTCTGCCTAATTATGATCATTGCCTGCTCCATTTCCTTCAGTAGTTCTGGTCCAAGTGTGATCCGATCCATTGGACTATCCCATCCAATTGGAACTCTGCATTTTCTTCCATACAAAGCCTCGAATGGGATCATCTTCAATGATTCCTAATACCATTATTGCAAGCAAACTCTATTCGGCGTAGATATTCTTCCCATTGTTTGTGTTAATACATGACATGAATCCTCAACATGTCTTCCAACACTCTATTTATTCTTTTTGTCTAACCAACTATTTGAGGATGGTACGTTGTGTTGAAAGCTACTTGAAATTGTAGGCCTACAAAAAATGTTTTCTAGAAACTCGAAGTGAATTTTGCATCTCTATCTAAGATTATTGTCTTGAGAACCCCATGCAATCTAAAAATTTATTTCATAAAACATCAAAAACATCTATATATTTAAAATTATACTTAATGGGAATAAATTGAGCTTCCTTACTCAGCTTATCCACCACTACCATGATTGCATTATGTTTCCTAACTATCTTTGGCAAACCAGTAATAAAATCCATGGATATTGTCTCCCAAATCCATTTTGGAATTTGCAATGGTTGCAATAGTCTCGCGAGGTGCTTGTGTTCAACTTTGACATGTTGACACTCCAAACACTTGGAAATATACTCAACAATGTCTTGCTTCATTCTTGTCCAACAATATAATTTCCTCATTGTTGTTATCATTTTCGGATAACCAGGATGACCCACATAAGGCCTTCAATGAAACTCATCCATAATGAGGTTCTTTAGCTCTGTTGAATCAGGAACATACAACCTGCTAATATACAACAGTAGTTCGTCTACTGCAAGCTAATATCCCTCATGCGTTTTCTTATTGGTTTCTTGCTGCAAATTGTCTCTTACTAGATTAAAAAACCTATCTTCTTCCAAGAGGATTCTAATTATCTACTTGATGTCAGACTCACCTGCACTTGTTGTTGCTAAGTGTATTGTCTACACACTTTGGTTGAGTGCATCTTCCACTCGATTCTCTTTCATTTCTATGTGTTTGATCTTGAAGTCAAACTCACTAATCAATGCCATCCGTCTGGCCTATATAGTGTTCAACCATGGTTGATAAAATAGATACTTCATACCAAAATGGTCTATCATCAAGACAAATCTTCTTCCCAACAAGTAATGCCTCCACATTTTTAGTGCATGCAAAATCGCTGCAAGTTCCAAATCGTGGGTGACATATTGTTGTTCATGCTCATTCAAATTTATTGACTCATAACATATCACTTGTCCTTCTTTCATAATAAATCCATTGAATCCTTCCTTTAAATCATTAGTGCAAACCAAGAAATATCTCTCAAGATATGCAATGTTCAAAACAAGGGAATTGTTCAAGAGATGTTTCAGTTGTTGAAAGTTGGCTTTGCACTCTGTTGACCATACATTCTTCTTCTCCTTTTTCTGTAATGAAGTAATGGGATGACCAATCTTGGAAAATAATTTAATAATCATTCTATAATACCCATCTAATCCCATAAATGATATTACCTCAATTACATTCCGAGGGGAAGGCCAATCCATGATTTCCTTGATCTTCTCAGGATCTACTGCCACTCCCTTTGCTGAGATTGTGTAACCCAAATAATGGATCTCTTTATGAAATAAATCACACTTTCTATACTTGTAATATAGTTGGTGATCTCTCATCACCTATAACATGAACTTAATATGTTCTTCATGATTTTACTTGGTCTTAGAATACACCCAAATATCATCAACAAATACAAGAACAAACTTATCCAAATATTTGTTGAGAACATTATTCATCAAACACATGAACATGGTTGGTGTGTTGGTACGTAAGACCAAATGGCACTACCAAAAAATCATAGTGTCCATACCTCATTCTAATATTTTTCTTTTGGATATCCTCATACTTAATACTTACTTAGTGATATTTGGATCTCAAGTCAATCTTAGAAAAGGTTGTATCTCCTTTGAGCTTATCAAAAAGATCATCAATCATGGGTAATGGATACTTGTTCTTGATGGTCATCTTATTCAATTGTCAGTAAGAAATGAACAATCGCGATGTACCATCCTTCTTCTTAATAAACAATGCAGGTTATCCCTATGGGGATACACTTGGCTTGATATACCCTTTATCCATCATCTCCTTCAGTTACACTTTTAACTTTAACAACTCTGGCATACTGATTCTCTAGGGTACTTTTGATGTTAGAAGAACTTTGGTTACAATATATGTTGAGAAATCAAGATCTTGCTTAGAAGGAAGTCCAAGTACCTCTTATGGGAATACATCTTTAAATTCCTACAACATCGGTTCATCCTCAACCTTCAATTCCTTACTTTATGTTGCATTGAGAACTTGTATTGCATACAAAGGACACCCTTTTCGACTAAATTTCCTGAGCTATAGTGTTGATATCTACCTAATTGATACAAACTTTTTAATTCCTTGCAACACCCTCATGTTTCCTTTTTCATCTTCACGTTCTAAGGTCTTGTCATAATAATTCATTTTTTCCTTATGGATAGCCAACTAGTCCATGCACATTATCACATCATATCATCCTAGGGGTAGGATATTCAAGGCTACTTGGGTGTGCAGTGCACTCATTTCAAATGGAAAATCTTATATTACCTCTGCCACTTTCCACTTATCCCATGTGGATAATTATACCCACCATGTATTTGCATGTTTCTTTCTCTATAAGGCACATGCTTCAACAACTTGAGGTGAAACATAACTAAGATTAGAACTAGGGTCAATCAAAATAGAAATGGGTTACTTGGAAATTATGCCTTCCAGGTCCACCAAAGAAGCTTGGTGATCTTATTGTCGATTATCAACAACTGCGTATATTCTCGACACATAATTGGCCACGTCATTAACATTATTAGCCTCCTGAACATGGTAGACTCTTTTGTTTTCATGTTGCATGTGAGGGAAATCTCTCAACAGATGTGCCTCTCCACAACCCCAACATTATAGAGTTCATTTCTTTTTCTCATCTACCCTTTCTCTTTCTTTTTCTACTGGTCTATTTACACTCTGAGATGGAAAGTTATGTTGGTGTACACTTCTCACCAGATGACCAAAATGAGCACCTTTTTTAGGATTATTATATTGGGATGGTTTAAATCCCTTATTTTGAAATCTGGGTTTGTCCTTTCTCTTCCAATCCTTAAGAGGCTCATTCTTATGATTGGATTGATCATAACAACACTTAGTCTTCCTAATGGTATCCTCAAAGGTATTAAGCTAATCGAACTCAATCCTATCTTGATAGGAATATGGAAAACCATTGAGGAAATGTTGCATCCTCACTTTCTCATCCTTGAGGTAAAGAACACACCTGAAAAACTATAAGAACCTCTTGGCATAAGAATCCATGGTAAGTTTCCCCAACTTGTGTTCATGGAATTATTTAAAATTGACATAATAGTATTTCTCTTATAGATATGCCTTCCTGAGATGCTTATCAAAATGCTTCTAGGTCAACTTACTTTACTTCAATCACTTAACTTATTTGAGGTCCTCCCACCATATGGAATCCCCTCCATTCAAATTTAAAAGGATTATCTTCTCATTTGTATTCTCTGAGTAATTATGGACCCTAAAATACTTTCTCAGCCCAACAGCCAAGCCTCGACTTCTTCTCCTTTATTTATTTGTCCATCAAAATTAGGAAGCTTATCCTTCTTGAATTATTATGTCAGAAAACTCCATGAGTTTATCTTCTTATTCTTCCTAGGAACACTTGATCCCATGTCACTGTCGGACAATTCCCTTGTAGTGGTCTTCGCACTAGTTGACTCTGTGGAAATACTTATGCTATCTCTACTTCTCTTAGAATATCGATGTCTTTTCTTGGAATAACTCCTTCCCTCATTACTACAAGATAGTCCATGCTTCTAGACATATGAATGGGTATTCAATTTCTTTGATTGATGTAGTCATGCATTACTAATGGTTGGACCATGTTGCAATTTCTTTTGAATATCATACAGACTTTTCATAAATATTGCTTTTAATTTTGTCTACTTTGCATGAGCTCTCATGAGCCTTTCATTGTCTGCTTTCATACTTTTGACGGTGGCTAAAAAATATGGAGGTGTTTCTCTGGCCCTCCTACCATCAAATTATTCATCCTAAAAATGTGAAATGTCCTTCATACTATGTTGCACCATTCACCTTTGTTTCCTTTTCAATACGTCCTATGTGATGAAACAATGGAACACTATTATCCATTACATTAAAATCATAGACGTGAAATTATTGGCCTTGTCAAACATTAGTCAGCCTTTACAATCCTGACCCGGGACTCCACTCTTTCTCAAAACCACCATCAGTCTTCATACACGGTAAAATCATTTGAAAAGAAACGAATAAATCATATACTTTATTATGTAAAATTTCTCAAACTGTCATGCGGTCTTGGCGACCCATTCAAGACTAGATTTTGAACTCTACCCTGATACCACTCTATAACACACCCAACCCACTAACCCCTCTTAGGATGGTGGGATGTCAAATTTCTACTACCATTAATCCTCATGTCTCAAGTTTGCACCCTTTAAAAAAAAATCCATCATGTCCCACACAAGGACTTCATCTTTTTTCTTGTAACACACCTGACCCCATGATCTCTCTTAGGATGGTGGGATGTTCATGTTTTCTCCTCATTCCTAGGGGTATGTACTCGATTTACTTTCCCTGGTATTAGTTCATCAATGTCTAAGTGAAGACTCTCTTATCACAATATTTATTGTATAAATCTTACTTGTTCAACTCAAATTTCCAATGAAATCCTTCTACGGGACTCGTTGCAGTGACTAGGGACCCATACACCCTCAATCGGATAGTTAGAGTTATTTCTCACCACTAGATCAACTATCCGTAGAAATTCTAACACCTTCCTATCGAGATCACCCAATTTCCAAAATTTGTATCATATTGAATGGTTCTATTCTGATGGATCTCCCTCAAGGATCCAATGATCCTCATACTTGGAAGACAACGGACCCAATCACTTATATCCTTCCACTTAAGTGATGGTTATCAACCGTCTCTCCATTTACTCATCAGGTGATCAAGTGGGACCCATGAAAATCCTACGGCTAAGGTCTATGTGTCCCCCTTCACTAATCAACGATCCTTCTTCACTCTCAGAATCCTTTTCCATTAGACTGTATCCACTCCAGTTCCATGAGTTGCTTCGACCAAATCACTCTGGGCACCTACACTCTAACGAATATAACAATCCTCATTCACTTCATCTAACAATTCAAGTTCATTCTGGATTTACAATTGCTTGTCAGTTAAGACTCCTTGGCCTTTTTCCTTGGATAGAGTCATATGTAAATTAATGAATGAGATCCTATGGAATGTATTTGAGGATCGATATTCCTCTGACTTTATCATCTTCAAACTCCTATTTCATACCCCTTCTCCTAGCCTCTGACAGTATTCCTTTTGACATGCCCATATCAGACATCAATGGTCACAATCTCTCCATCTAGTCCTCTAATAGATCAACATATTTTGTCAACTCGAACTTCCCTCCATCAAAGTCCTAGCATAACTTTTCACTTTCCCACTTTGACAATCACATCCTCCGACCAACGATCAATATCTACTCGCTACATTGAATTCAATGATTGCGACTCTCTCTGACAAAAACACAGGTTTTCACTTGATTAACAATCCAATTTAGGACTTAGTCATTCCAAGGTTTCCTCTAGGTCATCTCCAAGATTCTACTAGACCTCCTTGGACTCTCACCTTCATTCCAAAACTGGATAAGGTTGTTTTTCACCTCTTACTTGGATGAATATTTTCATATACTACAAAATTTCCATTTAAGATAGGGAAGTTTAATGGGGCTTAAGGCTCCCTAACTACTCAGAAAACTCTCCTCGGCTTCAAGGTACTCCTTTCAATTATGGGTGAAGATTTTATTCATATCTTGCAAGCTTTCCACTAAAAAACTTGCAGTCCCCACAAGATTACACCCATTATTGACATCACACCTCCAGTGAAGGTTTATGTCCTGTAATCCTTCCATTTCAAGTACTTGTAGAATTCACCAGGATACACCCTACCCTTGCACAATTTGCTTGGTTACATAAGTATATCAGGTTAACAATGAAAGAAAACATACACACTCCATTTCACTCAGGAATTCAACCATTCCTTCTATACATTCACATTTATTATTTAGCCAAAAAGAAACACATTTGCATAATTGAGCATACAACAACACATGTCAAGTTAAATACTTATTTGTTCATTGAAAATGTGTCAAACCAACCAAATGACTAAGAGAGGAATCATTTCCTCCAAACCTTATGCCATAGTGCAGATTTCCTTCCTAAATCATTCCACCCCTGTTCCAAGCCATGATAGCCTATGTCTTGTTGTAGTGACTAGGGATCCATACACCCTCAATCGGATGGTTAGAGTTTCTTCTCACCACCAAATCAATGATTTGTAGCAATTCAAACTCCTTCCCATCAGGATCACCGAATTGTCAAAATCGGTATCCTCTCCAACGGTTCCATTATGATGGATCGCCCTCAAGGATCCAACGATCCTTAGTCTTAGAAACCAACAAATTTTATCACTTTGAACCTTTCACTTAAGTGACAATTATCAAGTGTCTCTATGTTTACTCATTAGGTGATCAAGTGGGACCCATGACGATCATATTGCTAATGTCTGTGTGTCCCACTTCATTGATCAAAGTTCCTTCTTCACTCTCGGAATCCTTCACCATCGGAGTGTATCCACTTTGGTGCCATGATTTTCTCTCTAAGCTCACTATGACTACCTACACTCCAATGGATATGACGATCCTCGTTCACTTCATCTAACAGTTCGATTTCATTTAGGGTTTACAACTGATCAATAGTTAATATTCCTAGGCCTTCTTCCTTGGATAGAGTCCTACATAAATTAATGGTTGAGATCCAATTGATCAATGGTCCTCATAATTTATCATCTTTAGACTCTTATCTCATACCCCTTCTCCTGGCCTCTGAAAATATTCCTTCTGACATGCCCATATGAGACATCAATGGTCACAATCTATCCATCTAGTCCTTTGATAGATAAATGACTATCATCGACTCGAAGTTCCCTCCATCAGATTCCTAGCACAAAATTACACGTGTTCAGTCCTAAAATCACATCCTCCAACCAATGGTCAGGATCTACTTGCTACAATAAATTCAATGGATATGACTCTCTCCAACCTAATCACAGGTTTCAACCCAATTAATGATCTGATTTAGGACTTATCCATTCTAAGGTTTCCTCTAGGTCATCTCCAATGTTCTACTAGACCTGCTTGGACTCTCACCTTCATTCCAAAACTAGCTAAGGTCATTTTTCACCTCGGACTTGGATGAATATTTGCATATCCTAAAAAAATTACATTTAATACAAGGATGTTTCACAAGGATTAAGGATCCCTAACCACTCATAAAACTCTCCTTGGCTTCAAGGGACTCATGTCAATTATGGGTGAATATTTTATTCATATATTGCAATCTTTCCACTTAAAAACTTACAGTTCCCATAATATTACACCCATTATTGACATCACACCTCCAGTGAAGTTTTATGTCTTACAAGCCTTCCATTTCAACAACTTGCAGAATTCACTGATATACACCCTACCCTTGCACAGTTAGTTTAGTTACATAATTCCATCAAGTTAATAGTAAAAGAAAACATACCCACTCCATTTCACTCAGGAACTCAACAATTCCTTCTATACATTCACATTTCTTACCTAACTAGAAAGCAACACATTTGCATCATTGAGCATACAACAATGCATGTCAATTTAAATACATATATGTTCAGTGAAATGTGTCAAAAAAGATAACTAACCAAGAGAGGAAGCCTTTCCTCCCAACCTTAGGCCATGTTTCCTAGTGCCTTCCTACAACATGCCACCCCCTACAAATCCATGATATCACAAGGGGATTGATTCAGATGACTGCCAAACTAAATGGTCCAGGAAGGTTACTCTCCTTCACTCCAATGGAAACATCAGAAGTTTCCATCCTCCTACTAATATTAGAACCTCCATGGGTTTATTAAGAACCTTCCCAAATATATTTCCTTGGCACAAGTGAGTTTATTCTCTACTATATAGTCCCTTGGAAACCTCCCCTTACTAGTGTCGATTTATTTTCAGCAAGCACCAAGCCAGGGCCCACTATTTCTCCAATCTATATCTGGGTCTTGTTTGTTCCATGGTGACCATTAATATCTTGGTAAATCTTCTTTTTTTCTTCAAGAAAGCTTCTTAATATCTCTGTCACTTAGAGAAATCATGTGAGTCTCCTCCTCGTCACTTCATTCGACTGTAAGTATACAATTTGTTGTGTTCTCTGTGGTTCTGTGAGTGAACTTGATTGTGGTTCCTCTAGCCTCTGTTATTCCCTTAGTGCATTCCTTCTTACTCTCTCTCTATCTACTCCTCTCCATCCCATGTATGTGCATCTAGTGGTGTTTTTCCACCTTTCGCATCTTCTTCCACACAATCCTTAGGATTCCCATGATTGTTTTCATACACAACCTCCAGTCAGGGATTTGAATTTGAAGGGGAAATCTAATGGGTGTACTCCTATCATGTTTTCAATTGACCCTTTCCTCTTCAAGAGATCATATCTATCAACAGTTATAACTACTTCAACCACCAATCTTATTACCCATAACTGGTCACAGATATCCATGTAGTTCTAAGTATGTGGGAAGATGGTGCATTCGATGTTTTCAGGTGTGAGATGGAATGTTGGGAAAGATTCCTATTTTCTTCATTGAAGCTTGTTCATTCCCCTTCACTAGTCCACCTCGTTGATTCCCACTTCACCAATCCACCTCACCAATCCCACTATGATATCATGGCCAACAATCAAGGAATTTCCCTCTTGGTTGGCTTTCCGGTGTTTTCTATTAATCAATAGCATAATTACATGCTTCATAATCATATTACATGCAATCTTAGCATAATTACAATCATGTGGGGAAAACATGGTGTTACATTTCTTCTATGTTGCAGGAAGTTGTGATAAATCCTCAGAGTTATCACTCATTTCCCTAGAATTCTCTATCAAGATGTTGCTACACTAACTAGAAAACAACATCCCTAATCAGACAGTTATGAATCACCTTGAGAAACCATATCGATCATCAATGGTGAATCGAATTCTCTACCCATCATAAAGGTAGGTTTCACCACCCACTTTTGAGTCTCGATCAGTCATCTCTGATGGACTGTTTCCAACAGATTCAATGGTCTTTGGATCCTGAAATAGATGGTCTGATAGATTGTTTCCGACAGATCCAACGGTCTTTGGATACTAAAATAGACGGCCTCGATCAAATCAACACCTTAAAATATGCAATGGTTAATTCCTCTCCCATCCTCCATTCATCATGTCAACTCAATGGGGTCCACCACAAATGAATCTATATGATTGTATTGGGAAACCATACCCTCAGATCAACGGTTCCCATATACTCGGAACCTCTTCCATCGAAATGTCATCACTTTAAGTGAATTCACATCTTCTAGATCAGCGTCTTTAGACAATAACTCTTCGACGGATCCTTTGGCTTGTAGATTCTCTCATCCAACGGTCAGGGATCACTAGGAACCCCACAACTACACAATATTTAACCGACACCACTCTTCATCTAAGTTTCTTCCTTGGAACGGATCGTTCCATATCCAATGGTTATAAACCCATTGAAATCCACACTAATAAATCTACATTTGTCCTTTTCCTATGGTTCTCAACATCGAAATCTCCCCATCGGGGACCCTTTATATGCCCTCTTCCAATTATTTCTAACCTCCTACTTTCCGATGGACTTATCGATGAAATATAATGCAGATAAGGAAACAAAATTCTATATATGACCATTTATTAGACATTCAATAAAGCATTACAAGTACAAACACTTATTTTTTTAGTAACGTTTCCAACCAGCTAACTAAATGAGGGGAAATTCCTTTCCACCCAAATGTAGGCTATGTTGCACTGTGAATTTCTATAAAATGCCACCCCCATGCCAGGCCATGATACCACCAGGGGACTATATCAGTTGACTTCCAATTCAAAGAATGGATCAGGAAGGTTACTCTCATTCACTCCACTGGAAACAACATAATTTTCCCTCTTCCCACTGAGCTCATGACCTCCAAGAGTTTATCAGGAACCTTCCCAACTATATTTGCTCTGCACAAGGGAGTACATTCTCTGCTACACAATCCCTCGATGACCTCCCCTTATTGGCATTGGTTTATTTCCAGTAAGTACCAAGTCACGGTCCTCTGTTTCTCTAGTATGGAAATGGGTCTTCTTTGCTCCAGGGTGATCATTTAACTCCTAGGAAAGCTTTCTATTTTATTCAAAAAAAACTTCCCATATATTATTTTCTACTTAAAGCTATGTGCATGAGCTCCTTTGCTCTTTTTGACCATATGTTTGTGATTCTGCGACTTGTCTCTGTGATTATTGGCTCTATATTCTTCTGTGTGGGTTCATTCTCTATGTGTCAGTGTGATCTCTATATTATTTTCATTTTTGTGTTGTTATGTTCTTATCTGCACATTTTTTTCATTCTTCTCTACCTTTTCCCTATTCTTCCTCATTCCCTCTTCATTGTTGGAATGTTCTCTTCCTCCTCGGGATTCCCGATGACTTATGTCATAAGCAATCCCATGGTGTTAGGCTCCTGAATCGAAGGGGAAACTATTGTGTGTCCTTCTGGCTAAGGTCTCATTCGCCCTTCACTCTTCTAGGTACCAAATCAGTCAACAGTTATAGCTACTCAACCACCCAACCTGATCACCACAAATATGTTATGTGGGTCAATGCAATCCATGTATGTTGGTCAATTCATTCATTAAATATGTAGATGAGAGTTGGAATGTTTGCAAGCTTCTTAATTTCTTCATTGTAACATCCCATCCCCACCTCACCAGTCCCACCCATGGTATCAATAATCAAGGCTTACTTCTCAGTCAATTGTTTGGTGTTTTAATTAACATAAAAACAATTACATGCTTCATAAATCATAATACATGAAGTCTTGACATGATTAGATTCACGGGGAGAATAGGGTGTTACAGAGGGAGTTAGGGAGAGATATGGAGAGAGATATGTAAAGTGAGGGGGAAAGAGAGGGGAAGTGAGAGATAGAGGGAAGGAAAGAGGGAGCAAGAGAGAAAGAGAGAGAGATAGAGTAGGGGATGTTACCAACCAAACTAGCATCCCATCAAGGTCCTTGGGTTGCTAGGGAAGTACCACAAAGGTATGTTTCCAAATGTCACCACAACACCCGCTCGTTCCCTGTTTGAGCCAAACTCCTACACTAATGTACTTTGGGAGGCTTCCCTAAACAACACTTCACCAAAAAGATGAGTAGACCAATGCCTATGAAAAACACTAGGTGAAAGTAAAAGTTAATTATTTAAATAACCCTTGTTTTTTTTATGATAATGAACTGAAAAGTAAAACCATAGAAACAATCTAAACTCACCCAAATAACAGTATATAAGACAATAAACAAGCATAAATGGATAAAATAAACACGCTTTACCAATTTTCGAAAGTTATTACTTGTTGTACCATAAATGGAATTAATTTAATTAATCAACCCATCGCACCGTTTTACCATACAACACATTAATTCTCAATGGCTCGCTCGATCTTAGCCACTTTATTCACTTGGTTTCATTTCATGAGCCATGATTTAATTAATGCTCGTGATTGGAAACATAACGCCCCCTTACCTCCAACGAATTTCTCAATGGCGGCTCACTGATCATGTGGAATGGATTTTATTTTGTGGCAGCTTCATCTATCCCATGGCTAATTTTGATCCTCCATGTTCCACCGCATAATTTTTCTTTAATAAAGGGTTTTGACTGGCACTCGTAGCTTATATGTGAGTTGGCTCATGTGAATCAAAGGGGTATACCACTTTCATAATTCATGTACCACATTACTTTTGATATGTGCCCCCATGATGTGTACCATGCATCTCCTTCAATTTTTCCTTTTTCACCGTTACTTCGGATATTATATAATATACCCTTTTCTAAAATCGGCCCCCCTCCTCTTATGCAATTTTACTAGATGTGAATAACTCTTGACATGGTATTAGATAAGGGGGTGGACTTTTATAATATAAAATAATTTATCTTTTTAATTGTTTAGAATGTAACCTTTTATAGGTCTTTTATTTTCCCCTTTAGCTTGGTTTGCCAAATCCACGTACAAACCCTCGGATTGAAAAATTTGGGTACATGGGTTTTTTCCGGGATGTAATTTTTTTTAGCTTTTTTTTCCGGGATGTAATTTTCTTTAGCTTTGCCACTGAGTCTAACTTTGCATGTTGTCATGTGACCCTTTTTTTCCATGCTTCCATTAACTATGCTTACGATACCTTTCACGAGCTTATTTTTTCTTATAAAATGCTCTTTTCTAAAATTTCAACGTGGCATGCCAAGTATGCATGAAGACCTTTTTGTATTTTCAGCCTCGAGATGCCTCTTTGCATTGGGATCCATGAAGTGCCTTGAAAACTATGAGATGATGAATTTTTTTGAGACTACCATGTTGAGAACTGAAACTAATAAATGCACCATGGCCAAGAGATGCCTATAGACTCTATAAGACAATGATTGTGTGGGTAATGACATAGGTGCACATGACCATGGGCTGACAAGCCCTACAATGTGCGATCACCCCTACAATAAAAATATGGCTCTATGAAACCATGTGTCTTAATAGGTTCACCTGAAGTCTCGCAACCCTATCCAAGTTGAAGGGAAGTGAGAATGAAGTCCAAAAACATTGATCATGGCCGACTAAAAAATCTAAGAGTCCATAATACACAATCTTCCATACACCCTACAAAGATTTGACTTTCATTCTTGAGATTAAAATGGTGTATCCAAATAAAAAATGTAGGGTACCTTCTGGAGAGGTAACAATTGGATCCAATTGTGGGACAAGTTCTCTTCTCAAGAGGATGTGAGAACCCCATAATATTTCACTTGTAAACCTAAAACAATCTCACACAAAACATCAAATGATAGAAGAGGGAGTAGGACATGAAGTCTTGTCCCTTCCTAAAAATAAAATATAAACCAAAACAAAATTCATCTAATCTAGGAAATGAAATAACGATAATCAGCTGACAGTAAATCATATAATCAAAATTTGAAAGGAAATAACAACAAAATGAAAAGAAAATAAACTAAACTAAACTAATGTTCATAATAGAGAACTTTTTCATCCCTACCTCCTCTAATCAAGGAAATAAAACATATTAAGTAAAATCATATAACCAATGCAACCAACATATAAACTCATCATTACCTTGGGTTTTACCTTTGTGTGTAGTTGCTAAGTAGAAGAGTCAAATGCCAAACATGTAGTAAGCACATATTGGAAACTCTTTCATGACTCAGAAGGAACCTTTGATGGGACAAGGATCATCATGCAAATGAGTTAAAAAAGAATGCCATGGGCTCCCTATACTGCTACATGATTCTTCTATCCATAAATCAATAGGAATGATCTACTTATTGTTCTTATCGTCATCGATGCACCATTCATCAGTGCTACTTATCAATTTTTCAAGTAAATGGTGCTTTGATGGTGGCTCCAGTTGGAACCTACATGACGATTGTTGCCCTGCCTAGATGTATCTAGTCACATACGCACACAAATGGTGAGAAAAATCATGAAAACTATAAGAGCATGTAAACTTGTGAATTATGACTAGTTGCTTCAATGTATGAGGTTGAAAGATCATGAAACAAGTATGAAACTAAACATGTTGTGGCTCGCCTACCACCGTGACCCTAAAAATATCATTTTCAAATGGATCTTTATACACTTGAGAGCTATTGATTAAGGATATCCATGATTGAATAACTTATGTTGAATATTGAGTGTGGAAACTCCCATTCTAAACCTATAAATATATGTGTTCCTATAATATGGCCAAACTTGGTTGCTCATATGGCACAAACACTACAATCTCATGGTTTTCATTTTCTGTATCATAGATGGGATCACCATCAAAATGGTAATAACATGTATCCCACTTGCATCTATCAACCTAGAGGAATGCATCAATGCTCTTGTTCTTTGTGCAGTCATGTTTTCCATTCTATGAAGAACTACCCATCAAGTTGTCCCCTTTTGAATCATTGCAAGACGTATCATGATAATTGGATGATCACAAAGACATGTAAGTTGTCTGATATATGATTTCATCTAAAGGAGGGAGGGTAGGCTTATGAATATCATTGTTATCAATTCTTTCCTCATCTTCTTGATCTTCAATTATATCTTGATTCTTGGCAGAAAGAGGAAAGGATTCTTCCTTAATGCTTTCTATGTTACAATATACATTGTCTTCGACTATCTGGATTAGATAACTATCACCATCAAATTTCAGTGCCACATGCTTATTGTTGTCCAGCTTCTCATGCTCATAGGTATGATTTTCTTCTTCTACGAGCTCAACATAAGTGTTGACCACTTCCTCTTCTCTATCCCCGTGGCTAGGAGTTTCTTCTTTCGTATCAACCACAACTTTGATTTCTTCAACAAAATGGGTTTCTACATTTCTCATTTTTGTTTGAGATAGTGCAACCAAATCTTTAGTGGCCTCACTTTTACTTACATCATGGATCCGCTTGAGACTTCGATGTGGGGAAGCCTTTCTTGGTCATGACACAAGGTCGTATGTGAATCTATCATAATTTTTCCAATGATTTATTCAATGAAATATTATTTACCACTTTCCTCATCCATTTCCTTGAGGCTTTTAAAGTATGACTCCCATCCATCATCATTTCTCAAATCTGAATAATCATGCAATTGCAATTCTTGGGAGGGAGGTAAAATTTGAGTCTGTTCCTGGATATCATTTCAATATTTTGCATACGAGGATCAAGATGTTGTGCTTGGGTATATTCCTCCAGAAATCTAAGTGCATATATTTTCTCTTTTATCTCTGGAAGGATATCATTGGAAGGATCCATATCCAAGTCATCTATCATTTCTAGCATCTTTTTTTGCATATCATGGAAGATAGAGGCATTGTTTACCTCCTCATAACCTATTGTTCAATCCCTTTGAAATGTCTTTACCAATTAAGAGAAGGACTTCATTTCTTTTGGTTGAAGGGACTTCATTTCTTTTGGTTGAAGGATGCAATACCGCTTCTTTGCAAGATGCCCTTACATTGACCCTGCAAAGGCCATCATCAAGTCATATTCAAATACAAGGTTACAATTAGTTACATAATTCATAAAAAGTTATAGGAAGTCAGCAGCTAATGATCCAGGTGGATATCGGAGGCCACCCACCTTTTCCAAATGGCTCAAAACAGTTTTCTGGCCATTTTGGCAATTTACTATTTTTAGCAGGTTTTAACTTCTGGGGCCATTTTGAGGGCCTAAATGAAGTTTTTTCAAGATCTAGGTTCTCAATGATAGATGAAGGAATAATTGAGCCCCCAAAATGAATCTCCTCGACGATACCTTTCCAACGAGCTATCACACAC
>ML785180.1:90254-115062 GCA_009831015.1 Picea engelmannii
TAAAAAGGCCTCCAGAGCCTCATTGTAACCATCTTCTTGCGAATGCGAGTAGCTGTCACATCTCTTCTCAGAGATAAGCTGCCACCATTCTAGCGAGTCTTTCACTCTGTATTTTTACAGTCTCTGTACATTTCTTTCATTAAAAGAAATCGTGTATTACTGTATATCTATGTTTATGGTTGCATCTCTGATACATTTCTGTTATATTATTGAATATCTGCGATATCTCTGTGCATTTCCTTATTATATCTCTGCTCTCATTTCATGCCAAAAATAATCCGGATCAGCTAACCACAAATTTCCATCAAACTCAGGGACACAAACATGCATGATATTTACACAAAGATATGAAGGTTTCAAAATTCATGGTAAGTCTAGAGGGACAAACATATAAGAAAAAGGTGACACTTCTTTCTCATTAGTATACATATCTCAAACATAAAGAATGATTATTTGTTAATCTCAAAAGTGTTATTACCACTCGTAATCTTACCAAAGATGTGGGGTTGCCAATTACTAGGGATTGTTTCTTGTATTGTACTTCTTTATGTATTTTGTTCAAATGGATTTGTCAGGTGAGCTCCTACAAGTTAGTGAAAATAAATAAAACCTCACCAAAGGATACAATACAAATTTCTTACCAGAGCAATGGAATGGAGTCACCAAACTTAGTAACTTTCATTGTAATGCACTTCTTTGTATTTCTTACTTCAATGGAGTCACCAGATGAGACCCTAAAATGTTAGTGAATAAAACCAGAAGAATCTCACCAAAGTGAAAAACAATAAAACTTACCAAAATGTATGTCGTTGAGGACCTGAGCCAAAATGACCCTGTTCCCTGGCAACGACACCCAAAAATGTTATCGACCAAACTAGTAGCCCTTCAAGGTCCTTGAGTTGCTAGGGCAGTACCACAAATGTAGGTGTCAAAATTGTTTATATTTTATGTAATTTCAGAAGTTATTCCTAAGTGTAATTGTATCGGTTATTCCTAAGTGTAATTGTGAAAGGATTTATTGATAAGTCATGTATTTTAGGTCTAAATAGAGGTTATATCAAGTCATTTTGATCACTCATTGAACATAAGTAAAAGAGAGTAGTATGCAGTTATCTAGGAGGCTATTCTTGGTTCTTGTTTGGGTCTCTTTGGTCTTGATTTCATGAAAGATCATTGCATGACATTGTACATGTTGGAGGAATCTATACTGAGGAAATTTTGCATCGTTTTCTCCCTCTTGAGGGTTTCCTTGAGGATATATATTGTTGTTATGTGGCTATCTATCTTTTAGTGGTGATCCTTTTGCATATTAAATAATAATATATATACAATATCATCTCTCTTGAAAAATCAACATGGTATCATAGCGAGACCAAGCCTAACTCCCTCACAGGAGGACCTGGGAAAATAAGAGAGATAGCTTGTGTTTGGATTCAGTGGGATTTATATGAATAGTGAGAGAGATAGGAGCAATGAAGTAATCAGTGTCATGAGCAGTGGCACCTGTTGTTGCAAAGTTGGCTCCATGCCTAGAATCTGAAGCCACTGCATGTAAATATGGACTCAGAAACGGAAATCCCATCATCATATCTTCAAAGTAAAATGGATACTCCCTCGTCGAAGAAACTCCTTGGGTGTAATAAATATGGAAAATGAGGTGCACATTATAATTCTTCCCAGGACATAAGATCTGGTAGCCTGGTGCATTTGGTTAGTTCCAGTAATTTATTTTCTCTTATGGGATGTTTGGAAAACGTGGAAGAGGAGGGCTATTTGGATTCTAGGACATGCTCTTGTTCTTAGCGCCTTTATTATCCAATTGCTCTCTTTTACTGATTATTCACATATCATCGTATATTCAAGCA
Source organism: Picea engelmannii (assembly GCA_009831015.1). NCBI lineage: Eukaryota > Viridiplantae > Streptophyta > Pinopsida > Pinales > Pinaceae > Picea > Picea engelmannii. The sequence continues at coordinate 92,120 of ML785180.1, forward strand.
ACAACTACAAAACAAAAGAGGTGGTGGCCATTTTGGTTAAAAATCAGCTGGTGATTGATAGCGGAAGACTTATGATGTGTGTGGTCATGGCTTATTTGCTTCCAGGAATGGCTCATTCAGGCTCTACTATGGCGGGGAGAGATATTACAACATTGGCATTGAGTATAATATTCAATATTGTCTCTGAGCTTCATTATGTTTGGAAAGTGAAGAAGCCAAATGAATTATCGAGTGCTCCTCCTCTCGACTTTAATCTGGAGACCAAATGGTCTGACATAGAATGGTCCTTGGTGTCCAGCAGATATACATAGAGAAACATGATAAGAGAAACCCATAGTTGTGCAATGTGGAAATCCTTGAAGCTTGGGGCCTCGAAGGTTCCTATGATATTGTGCACGTCTACGACTTTCTTTAAAATATCATAGGCCTGGTTTCCTATTGTGGAGTTGTCAAAGTTGGTGGAGATATCATGATACCAAAAGACAACCATTACCAAAATTTGTAAGACATTGCCATTGAGCTGCCAAAACGATGGATCTACCAAGTAGAAGGATCCACCGAAGTGTTGTATTTTAAGAAGTTTATTTGATCGATGGTTTCAATAGTAGAATTGGGTCTCAGTGTGCACGGTCTTTTTAGCGACCACGTCTCATTTTTCCGACGCGAGGATAATCAAGATAAGGAATCTACATTGTGAGTTGGTAAAAGAATAAGAATTAAAACATTGAATGATGATGTGAAAACTCATGGGATCAGATCAATTAGGTGATCACGGGCGGGACAAAATGGGATTTGGAAATTTTCAATCTATTTAATTTTCAATGTGATTGTGTGCACCATGTGGTGTTGGTAGTGATGAAAATGATCGATGGAATCATTTCAAAATCTCCAAGTAATGGAATTAACATGAGGAAGAGAAAGAAGACGACGTTGTTTCAAATCCTCCAACACAGATTATGACACTGTATATTCATAAAATGTCAGTGGGTTTATGAGCATGAGAATGTTGTGGGAGGAATTTGTATAATGTGAAATGAGAATGCCTTTGATGACAATATGGTGTTAATTAATATGCTAGAGAGGCTTATGAGAGAGGCCTATACAAGAATATATTATCATGACTATTTTATGATACCAACAATTATCCAATACATTCAACGTAAGCCTATAGGGGCCATCATGCCTTCTTGTACGTTGTGGGAATCATTAGCACTGCATCATTTTGGTATGATATCCTAATTTTTTTTGAAGGCCGAGGATAAAGAGGAGTTTTGAAACTACCATATTAATGCTTTGGGAGTTGAACCTTGTTCATGGTTTTTGTTTCTATATTCTTGGAGCCAAGTCTTTGGCATAGTCAGTGTCAATTATGATACAAATTGTTCGACGTTGTTAAGTATGTCATGATCACTTGAACCGTTGGTGCATGTTTATGTCAATCGATATTCATGCGAAATGCATATGGAAAAGTGTAAGATTGGAATGATTACCTTGGGAAAAAGACAATATAAGAATTGTGTTTTCCATGTTTTGGATTACCTGCAATTTTCCATTGGAAATAATGGCTAGAAAAGAGATGATCGATTGAATGCAAATCCATTGTATAGCCAATTGGGAATGCAAAGAGAATCCTCTAGGATGGAAATAAATCAGATTCAGGTGTCTAATTTTGTGAAGGCACGTTTTGAAATATGCAAGGGGAAACAATGAAAAGAGGCAATGTTATTGCTCAATAGAGAGGTGTCTGTCAAATTTGTTGTTGCAATCATAGAAGACATGAGGAACCAGTGATGCACATGGTGTTCTATTGTGAATACTCTTTGCATTAATATGTTGATTGGGCTACAGTTGTGCATGCTTTCTATTCATGATAGAATCATGGTTCATAAAGGAGTCAACCAGTTAGGAGGGTTGGGGTATGGATTTTGTGTCAGTCATAGAGGGAGAAACTAATGAGGTAGACTGGACAGTAGGGTTTGTTTTCAGTGATAGAGGGAGTTGGCCTCTGAGTTTGACAAGAAGGATCTTAGTCTCATACATTACTATTTGGGATTAGAAGGATCTTCCTTGGTCAGGGAAAATATGATGTGGAGATCCTAAAGAGGTTCAGGGTGTTGGACCATAAACCAATGGCTACACTAATGGCATCAAATATGAAGTTGTTGGATGATAAAACTTCAGAGGCTATGGATGATACACTATATAGGAAGATGATTGGATCATTGATGTATTTGACGAATACATGACCAGATATATGTTTTGTTGTGAACACCCTGAGTCAGTACATGGTTCACCCTAGACGTGTTCACCTGATTGCAGTAAAACATGTGATGAGGTACCTTAAAGGAACAATGGATTATGAGCTCAAGTATGTTGCAGACAGTGGGATCAATCTACTTGGATATTCAGATTCATATTGGGCTGGTAGTGTTGCAAAGCGGAAAAGTACATTGGGATGTTTCTTCACTTTAGGATCCGATATGATTTCATGGATCAATTAGAAGTGTTCATGTGTAGCACTCAGTATGGCTAAGGAAGAGTACGTGGCAACATGTGTAGCAAGTCATGAAGTAGTGTGGTTTCAAAAAATTGTTGACTAGATTATTCGATATTGCGATGGAGGCGACCTGTATCTTGTGCGACAACCAGAGTTGTATAAAGTTGTCATAGAACCCAGTGTTTCATGATAGGTTGAAGCATATTGAAATCAGGTATCACTATATCAGGGATATGGTGCAGAAGGGAGTAGTGAGGCTCCAATATGTGGCTACCGATGAGTAGTTTGTGGATGTGTTGACAAATCCGTTGTCAAGGATGAAGTTCAAGTACTTCAGGGACAAGCTCAACGTAGTCCCTCTTCAGAGGGAGTGATGGCTTCATATGTTATCGCAGGGTAGTGGATGTCATGATGACATGTTGTAGCTATTGGAGAGATACCCACTAGCCATGGATGCATGCTGAAGAGATGAGGTATAGATGTTATCGCAGGGTACTGGATGTCATGCATAAGATATCCAATTTTTCTACGGGAAACTAGATAGTCTCATGATGACATGTTGTAGCTATTGGAGAGCTACCCACCGGCCCTGGATGCATGTTGTGAAGTCACTATGGATTTCCTATGATGTATAGATTTGTGTGTCTGACAGTCAATGGTCACGAGCTCGTGTGGATGGTGACAGTGTTAGAGTTTGTGCCAGGTAGAATACCTTCCTCATTAAGAGGGAGTGTTGAGATTTTATGTAATTTCAAAACTTATTCCTAAGTGTAATTGTATTGGTTATTCCTAAGTGTAATTGTTAAAGGGTTTATTGATAATTCATTCCTTTTAGGTCTTTTAGAGTATAAATAGAGGTTATATCGATTCATTTTGATCACTCATTGAACATAAGTACAAGAGAGTAGTACACACTTATCTAGGAGGCTATTCTTGGTTCGTGTCTGAGTCTCTTTAGTCTTTATTTCATGAAAGAGCATTGTATGACATTGTACATGTTGGAGGAATCTATACTGAGGAAAGTTTGCAGGGTTTTCTCTCCCTTGAGGGTTTCCCTGAAAATATATCTTGTTGTTCTGTGGATATCTATCTTTCAGTGGTGATCCTTTTGCATATTAAATAATAATATATATATATATATACAATATCATCTCTCTTGAAAAATCAACAAAAAATTCATCACAACACCTTCATGTTCCCTGTTTCAACCAAACACCTACACTAATGGACTATAGGAAGCTTCCCTAAACAACACTTCACCACAAGGATCAATAGACTAGTGCCTATGAAAAACTAGGTCAAAGCAGGTGTTAATTATTTAAATAACCCTTGTTGGTTATGATAATGAATTGAAAAGTAAATTTAGACCAACAAGATAAACTCAACCAAATATCAATATATAAGACAATAAACAAGCATAAATGGATGAAACAAACACCCTTAACAATTTTCAGAAGTTATTACTTCTTGTACTTCTTAATAAGTGGTTGGGGATGAAGTATTTCCTTTCTATCATTTTATATCATATTTAAAAAATGACAGGTAAATGTAGAAAATAACAAATAGTGAGGCCCTTCTAGGCCTCCCACGAGTGTAGAAACACTCTAGATCAACATATATGTGGGTTAGTAGGTTAGGGAATCAAGGTATGTATGATTCCATAGAGCCTTGGATCTGCAATGAAATTAGTTTCCAACAGGCTATAAACTACTCATGCATATTTGGGGTTCAAATCCCCCATAGGTTCAAAACCCAAAATAAATTACAACCAACAAGGGGACTTGTTGGGGCTGTAATTTTGTCTATTTAACAAACAATATGAATGATATAACTCTCGTAAAATATTCTGGAAATAAATGAATGGTTTGAGAGATGCAATATTTACTTGGGTGTCCCTTCGAATGAGAGAAAGGAGTGTGGATATGAGTATAAGTTTGTTGTAATATTGCAAACCTACACACTTTACTTAACAATACCCTAATAAAATACAATAAATGAAGCACAAACTCCAAGGGTAAAATATCCTTGGAGTAGAGGAATTCCTCTAAAACAGAACCCCCAATATATCTACTATCTTAGAAGGTATTAAATCAAAGTGAAAAGCTAGAATACGACTTTTTGGGGATTTTTATATTTATCAAAGAAAAAATAAAAAGAGATTTTCGATTTTTGAAATGAAATGGTTGAAGAAGGTGAGTTTTTACCTTTTACCTTTTATATTACCTCTTGTTTTGACTAATCATAGCCACAACTTGTATTAAGTAAACTTCGGAAGATGCCTAGATATTGGGTTTGGAGTCGAAAAACTAATCACCCCCAATACTAGTTATCTAGATAGATTGTTTATTTAGGACTTCTAGGAAAGCTCCTTAAAAGGATGGTTTCCAAACAAACAAAATAAACTTTGGTCAGACTGAGAACCTACCTGGGTTGAAGCTACTTCCAAGGAAGTTGGTCCAACACATGGGCTTGCACCACTAAGCCCCAAAAGGAAGAAGGAGATACAAAGAGTTTAATTCCATTCATCCACGTGACTATGTATCCCCTCAATGGATTGAGAGGTTAACTCTTGCAAATACACAATAGCAATCTCCAATAAAAAACAAGAAAACTTAGCCAAGAAACACAAGCATAGAGAAAATCGATCCACATATACAAAAGAGATAAAGTTCAAAATAATGGCATTATGATCTCACAAAAATTCAACAACTAAAATGGGAGGAGAGACTAGCCTTATATAATTTTCCTTGTAATGGATGGTTTCCCTCTCCCATTTAAAAACTATTTGTTTGACATGTCATCTACAAGTTGGAGACTATTTCATTTTACAAATAATTTTTTTTACACTAAAATTTTCCCACTAAAGGGGTTTGATTTGACCAGATTTGCAACATTTAACTCCAATAAACCCAACGGCTACGGAGATACATCAATTTAATTGAGATAGGATGGAGGATTAGTTGGATTTGTCCACTTGAGGGCCAGCCACTTTCTTCCTTTAATCAATGGTCCTTTACGTTATTTGACCCAATTGACTCAGATCCTCCCTTTCCTTTGACCCATGTCCTCATCATTTTCCCACGACTCAAATGACAGCTTAGTCATAATGATACGATTTAATCAATTGATGGAATTAATTTAATTAATGAACCCATCGTATTATTTGACCATACAACACATTAATGGTCAATGGCTCACTCGATCTTAGCAGCTATATTCATTGGTTTCATTCCATGAGCCATGATTTAATTAATGATCACATATAGAAACATAGCGGCCTCCTTACCTCCATGGCATCTCACTCATAATGTGGAATGAATTTTCTTTTGTGGTAGCTTCATCTATCCCATGGCTACTTTTGACCCTCCACGTTCCACCACATAATGTTTTTTTAATAAAGGGTTTTGACTTGTACTTGCAGCTTATACATGAGTTGGCTCATGTGAGACAAAGAAGGGGTCGGCCCGTTTCATAATTCAGTTACCACATTACTTTTGATATGTTCCCCCCATGATGTGTACCATGTGTCTCCTTTGATTTTTCACCATTACTTGGGATATTATATAATATATATTTTTTTAAACTTTGCCCATCCTCCTCTTATGAACTTTTACTCAAATTTGAATAACCCTTTCCATAGCATAAGACATGTTATTAGATAGGGGTGTCCTTTTATAATATAAAATAATTTCCTTTTTAATTGTTTATGATATAATATTTTATATGTCTTTTATTTGTCCCTTTAGCTTGGTTTTTCAAATCGACGTACAAAGCCACGGATTGAAAAATTACGCTGCATGGGTGTTTTTTTTGCAGGATGCAATTCTCTTGTCCTTTGTCGTTGATTTTATCTTTACATGCTTTTGAATGACCCTATTTTTCCATGCTTCCCATAGTTATTCTTACGATAGCTTTCACGAGATGATTTTTGCTTATAAAATGCTCTTTTGCCAAAATTTCAATGTGGCATGTTAAGTATGCATGAAGAATGTCAATATGAGCCCATGTTGTATTTTTGGCCCAGAGATACTTCTTTGCATTGGGATATGTGAAGTGACTTGAAAATTATGATATAATGAAATTTTGTTAGATTGCCATGTTAAAAACAAAAACGGATAAATGTATCATGGCCAAGAGATGTCTACATACTTTATAAGACAATGACCATGTGGGTAATGGAATAGGTGTGCACGATTATGGGTGGACTTTCACCCATAATGTGTAATCACCCCTACAATAAAAAGAAGGTTCTATGAAACCATTTGAATTAATAGGTTCACCTCAACTCCCCCAATACGATCTAGGACGAAGGGAAGTGAGAATGAAATTCAAAAAGACTGATCATGACTAACTAACAAGTATAAAAGTCCATAATACACAATCTTCCACATGGCCTACAAATATTTGACTTGCATCCTTGGACTTACAATGGTATAGCTAGATAAAAAAATGTAGGGTACCTCCTAGATAGGTAACATTTGGTTCCAACTATGAGACACGTGCTCTTCTCGAGAGGTTGTGAGAACCATGGAATCTTTCACTTGTAAACCTAAAATAATCTCATACATAACATCAAATGATAGAAGAGGGAGTAGAACATGAAGTCATATCCCTTCCTAGAAAGAAAATATAAACCAAAAAAAAGCATCTAATCCAGGAAATGAAATAATGATACTCAACTGGAAGTAAATAATATAATAAAAATTTGAAAGGAAATAGCGGGAAAATGAAAGCCATCTAAACTAAACTAATTCTCACAATAAAGATCTTATTCATCCCTACCTACTCTAATCAAGGAAATAAAACATGTTAAGTAAAATCATATAACCAATGCAACCAAAATATAAACTTATCATTACCTTGGGTTTTACCTGTGTTTGGTTGCTAAGTAGAAGAGTGAAATGTCAAACTTGTAGTAAACACATATTGGAAACTCTTTCATGACTCAGAAGTATATTGTGATGGGACAAGGATCATCATGAAAAAGAGTTACCACATAATGACATGGCTTTCCTGTACTTGTACATGATTCTTCAATCCATAACTCAATAGTGTTGATGTACTTATATTTCTTATCGTCATAATTGCACCATTCATGAGTGTTACTTATCAAATTGTCAAGTAAATGGTGCTTTGATGGAAGCTCCAGTTGGGACCTACATGAAGACTACTTCCCTACCTGGATGTATCTAGTCACATATGCAAACAAATGGTCCGAAAAATCATGAAAACTATAATAGCATGTAAACATGTGAATTATGGATGGTTTCTTCGATGTCTGAGGTTGAAATCTCATGAAACAAGTCTAAAATTGAACATGTTGTAGCCCACCTACCACTATGACCCTCAAACTCTCATTGTCAAATGGATATTTATACACTTGAGAGCCACTGATTAAGGATACACATGATTGAATAACTTATGTTGAACCTTGAATGTGTAAACTCCCATTCTGCACCTATAAAGATACATGTTCATGTAATATGGCCAAATTTGGTTGCTCATATGGCCAAAACTCTGTAATCTCACTCTCGTCATTTTTTGTATCATAAATGGGATCATCATCAAAATGGTAATAACCTGTATCCCACTTGCATATGTCAACCTAGAGGAATGCATCGATGTTTTTTGTCTCTGCGTAGTCTTGTTTTCCATTCTTTGAAGAAGTTCCCACCAAGATGTCCCCTTCCAAATCACTACAAAATGTATCATGAAAATTAGATGATCGAAAAGACATGTAGGATGTCTGATTTGTGCTTTAATATAAAAGAGGGAGGGTGGGTTCATGAATATCACTATTATCAATTCTTTCCTCACCCTCTTGATCTTCAATTATATCTTGATTCTTGGCGGAAAGAGGAGAGGATTCTTCCTTAATACCTTTTATGTTCCAATATGCATTGTCTAATTTGGATATCTGGATCAAATCACTATCACCATCAAATTTTGATACCACATACTTACTGTTATATAACTGCTCATCCTCACGGGTCTAATTTTATTCTTCTACAGGATCAACATAAGTATTGACCACTTCCTCTTTTCTATCCTCGTGGCTAGTAGTTTCTTCTTTCATATCAGCCACAACTTTGATGTCTTCAACAAAATGGTTTTCTACATTTTTTTATTTTTGTATGAGATAGTGGAACCAAATATTTAGTGGCCTCACTATTACTTACATCATGGATTCCATTGATGTCTTCCGGGTGGGGAAGTATTTCTTGGTAACGACACAAGGCCTTATGTGAATCTATCATACATTGCCCAATTATTTCGCCAATGAAATATTCTTTACCACTTGCCTCATCCATTTCTTTGAGGATTTTTTAGTATGACTCCCATCCATCTTCATTTCCCGAATATGGATAATCATCCAATTGCAATTCTTGGGAGGAAGGTAAAATTTGAACCTATCTTGGATATCATTTTCAATATTTTGCATACGATGCTCAAGATGTTGTGCTTGGGTATATTACACAATTTCTCTAAGTGCATCTATTTTTTCTTTTATCTCTAGAAGGATATCATTGAAAGGATCCACAACCAAGTCACCTATCTTTTCTAGCATCTTTCTTTTCATATCATGGAAGATAGAGGCATCATTTACCTCCTCATAACATGTTGTCTAATCCCTTTGAAATATGTTTACAAATTAAGGGAAGGACTTTATTTCTTTTGGTTGAAGGATTCAATACTACTTCTTTGCAAAATTCCCTTCCATTGACCCTTCAAAGGTCATCATCAAGTCATCTTCAAATACAAGGTTAGTATTAGTTACATAATTGATAAAAAGATTCTAGGAAGTCAACATCTAACCATAGATTTTCATCAAACTTAGGGACACAAGAAGGCATGATAGTTACAAAAATATGTGGATGTTTTGAAATTCGTGGTAAGTCTAGAGGGACAAATATATAAGCAAAAGGTGACACTTCTTTCTCATTAGTGTCCATATTTCAAACATAAAAAAAATAATGATTTGTTAATCTCAAAGTGTTATTACCACTCATAATCTTACCAAAGATGTGGGGTTTTCAATTACTAAGGAGTTGTTCTCGTATGGTATTTTTTTATGTATTTTTTTCAAATGGAGTCTTCAAGTGAGCTCCTACAAGTTAGTGCAAATCAATAAAATCTCACCAAAGGATGCAATACTAATTTCTTACCAGAGCAATGGAATGGAGTCGCTAAAGATGGGAAATTGTGTTGCAGTGAAATTCTTTGTATTTCTTACTTCAATGGAGTTGTCAGATGAGACCCTAAAATGTTAGTGAATAAAATAGAAGAATCTCACCAAAGTGAAAAACAATCAAATTTACCAAAATGTATGTCATTGAGGACCTAAGTCAAAATGACCTTGTTCCCCAACAACAGAGCCAAAAAATGTTACCAACCAAACCAAAAACCCGTCAAGGTCCTCACATTTCTAGGGAAGTACCACAAAGGTAGGTGTCCAAATGTCACCACAACACTTTCTCATTCCCTGTTTGAGCCAAACTCCTACACTAATGGCCTATGGGAGGCCTCTCTAAACAACACTTCACCACAAGGATCAATAAACCAGTGCCTATGAAAAACACTAGGCGAAGTTAGAGTTCATTATTTAAATAACCATTTCTGGTTTATGATAATGAACTGAAAATTAAACTCAGACCAACAAGCTAAACTCGCCCAAATATCAATATATAAGATAATAAACAAGAATAAATGAATGAAACAAACACCCTTACCAATTTTTGGAAGTTATTACTTGTTGTACCTCTTGATAAGTGTCTGGGGATGAAGTGTTTTTCTTTTTTCTTTTTATATCATATCAGAAAAATGATAGGTAAAAAAATAAAACAACAAAGACTATGGCCTTTATAGGCCCCCCACGAGTGTAGAAACACTCTATATAAACATATATGTAGGTTAGAAGCTTAGGAAAGCAATATATGTATGATTTTGTATTCCCTAGAGCCTTGGATATGCAATGAAATTAGTTTCCAATAGGATAGAAACTATTCATGCATATTTGGGGTTCAAATCCCCCTAGGGTCAAAACCAAAAATAAATTACATCCAACAAGGGGACTTGTTGGGGCTGTAATTTTGTCTATTTAACCATAAATATGAATGATATAAATCTCATAAACAATTATGGAAATAAAAGAATGGTTTGAGGGATGCAATACTTACTTGGATGTCCCTTTAAATGAAAGAAAGGAGTGCAGATCTGAGTATATTTTTGTAATATTGCAAACCTGCACACTTCCCTTAAAAAAACCCTTATAAATACAATAAATGAAGCACAAACTCTAAAGGTAAAATGTCCTTGGGGTAGAGGAAGTCCTCTAAAACAAAACCCCCAATATATCTACTAGCTTAGAAGGTATTAAATCAAAGTGGAAAGCTATGATACTATTTTTTTTGGATTTTTATGTTTATCAAAGCAAAAATAAAAAGAGATTTTGGATTTTTGAAATAAAATGGTTGAAGAATGTGAGTTTTTACCTTTTATCATTTATATTACCTCTTGGTTTGATTAATCACGAGCATAACTTGTATTAATTCAACTTCGGAGGATGCTTAGATATTGGGTTTGGAGTCGAAAGACTAATCGCCCCCAATACTAGTTATCTAGATAGATTGCTTCTTTGGGCTTGTTAGGAAATCTCCTTAAAATGATCGTTTCCAAACCAAAAGATCAACTTTTTTCAGAGTGAGAACCTATCGGGTTGAAGTTACTTCCAAGGAAGTTGGTCCAATGCATGGATTTTCACCACTAAGTCCCAAAAGGAAGAAGAAGAGACAATGATTCTAATTCCCTTCCTCCACGTGACTATGTAGCCCCTCAATGGATTGATATGTTAACTCTTGCAAATACCAAATAGAAATCTCCAATAAAGGAGAAGAAACCTTATCCAAGAAACACAAGCATAGAGAAAATTGATCCATGGGTACACAAGAGATAAAATTCAAAATGATGGAATTATGATCTTACAATATTTCAACAATCAAAATGGGAGGAGGGACTAACCTTATATAATTTTCCTTGCAACATCTAGTTTCCCTCTCCCATTTAAAAAAATATGTGTTTGACTAGTCATCCACAAGTTGGAGACTAAGTCATTTCAAAAATAATGTTTTTTACATTGAAATTTTCCCACTGAAGTTGTTTGATTTGACAATATTCGCAACGTTCAACTCCAGTAAACCCAGTGGCTAGGGAGAGACACCGATTTAATGGAGATGGAATGCTTGATTGGTTGGATTTGTACACTTGAGGTCCACCATCTATCTTCATTTAACCAATAGTCCTATACTTTATTTGACCCAATTGAATGTAACATCCCGCTCTTACGAGCACGTGTTATTGACTTATTCTTTGAGGACACTTGCGTACAAGTGATCTGGTTTTAGTATATGTTGTTTGTTTTGCTTATGGATTCTTATGATGATGTTGATGGATTTGGTGTTATGTTATTCGATATCTATGTATTGACAGATGTTATTGACGAGTTTCCCTTGAGTGTGCAGGACACTTGACAGATTGAGGATGTCAATGGAATCAATGGACCTCCTTGGACTATGGATCGAGTCATGGAGTGGACTGTATTGGTTGGGTATTTTTATTTATGCATATGTGATATATGATCGGGTATATTATGATGTTGTTTATGGATCTTTGACATTGTTTCGTTGATGGATGCATGTTCACGATTGCTTGCTAATTAGACTCATATAAGGAGTAAAGGGGCCATGCACAACAACCAAATATTGAGGGAGAGGTTTGGCAACAACTCTGCCACAACCTACTATCACTCTCATCGTGGCTCGAATTGTAGGTTAACGATTACCTAGTTTGAGAGGTTCGCGATGTTGTGAGGGCAGACATAGACAGTTGCTCACGAAGATTCAAAGGGGCGCACAATAATGCATGGTCCTTATTCCTTAGAGGCCCTTAGTCTCTCACAAGGTATCCTGAATGGGTTATTGACCCCAAGGGTTGGAAAACTACCAAAACCAGTCAAAGGCGAGTGACACCCTTGGAACACATAATGCGTCTTGAAGGGCGCATCACGTAATTAAAATTTGAATCAAAGGCGAGTGGCACCCTTGGATCACATAGTGTGTCTTGAAGGGCATGTTGTGGTATAAAATGAAACTTGAGTCAGTGAACCTAGGTGCCTAGAAAACAATAATTTGTTTTGACATTTTTCAGACTTAAAATAATTATTAAATGGGTAATAATTATTAATTATAAAATCTCCTTAAAAATTCTAAGCCTAGTTTAAAAATTTGAGCCTAAGTCTAACGTGGGTAAGAAGACTAGAATTTAATTATAAATTTAATAAATGGTGGGGGATGAAGAAACATCAAGTTAGAAATTGAAAGAGTAGAAAAATTATATCTAAAGATTTAATTATATAAATGTGTGCAAAAGAATACCAAATTGGAAACTAAGATAAGAAAGGAAATAAATGTAAAAAGAATGTGGAAGCATAGAAGGGTATCTAGTCTAGTCTAACTAAATAAATTTCCTAAATTAAACACAACTAAGTTTTAGAAAGACGACAGACATTAAAAAGGAAATAGAGGGAATAAAGGGACAACTAGGAGTGATTTTAGAAGCGCTTTTAGGTTGGGCGAGGGAAATTGACATTTAATTAAATTAAATGGTGAACTTATTGGTGCAACTAAGGGAACGGGTGACAAGTGTACGGGGGAGTAATTCCTAATTAATTAAAAAAAATGAATTAAATGTGCAAATGGCAAGTGGTCACTAAGAAAAAGTCTATAAAAGAAATCGTTGAGAGGAGGAATGGGGGATGACTGGTATGAGTAAACTTATGTTGTAAAATTTCTTGATTCATTTTACTTGTGAGAGTTGGGATACCCAGCTCGAGAAAGAGAGTGGTATCTCTACCTTGTGAGGCGAGCTGGGAGATAGAGTATTATGGTTGTGGTTGTGTGTCGCCCCTTTGCGGCTCGGGGGGCTAAGGGGGAAGAAGAGTACCCCTAGCATTGGTTGGGAGGTACCGGTGAAGTCTCAACAATTAGTGAGTAGAGGAAGGAAGGAGCGACAATTGTTGAAGAACAATCCTCAAGTATTCAACTTCCAGGTCACGGTAATTTATATTTGGTTTCTTTTGTTGTTTATAGTATAATTATTGGTACATTGAAGAAACGATCGGAGGATGAATTTACTCTGCGCATTAGTTTGTAAGGAACTGTTGATGGATATTAGAAATTTGCGAGTTAAATGATCACACATAGGTTGTATGCAGAATAAGGAATTGTCTGGTATAATAGATTTGGTGCTTGATTGGCATTTTCAAATGTTGTCTTGAACTGTCAACTTGGCGACTTCTTCTTTGTTTGAATATTAGGTCTCCGTTACTATAGTGATGGTCATCCATGCCAACATTTAGCATGTGTATGGTCTTGAATTTAAATATGGAAAGGTGTTTAAGTCCTATTGTGTTGAAAAATAAAAAGTCGAATTACTACATCGAATTCCTACAATTTCTAGTATTGTTGCAACAAGTTATTAATATTAAATATTGGGAGATTGAAGAAAGAAACTTAGGAATCTAGACTAGCATTCAGTTTCTTTAATTTAGTGCTAATTTACACCTTTCCCAATAAACTTTACAGTTAGTTATGCACATTTTGTTGTTCTCTATCAGATTTGATTATTGAATAATGATGATGGCAGCCACAAATTCGTCATGTAGGCGAACTGTTGCCTTTGTTGTTCCTCCCTTAAGACGTCTCTGCGAATTGGTTTCCCACAGTGAATTTAACCCACAAATTTAACCATCAACGATTTTCCTGGAAGTTCCCATCGCTTTTACATCTTGCCCTCTGCCAATTTTTTTTAGAGTATTTATCATGAAGTTAACTCGAATCCTCGTTGTGGTTGGCAATTGTTTTGCCCAGTTTTAGAGTGTCCTTGCATTTTTATTTATTGGTTTCCCTCTGCATTTTCCATGCCCTGTGTTTTATCTAAAATTCACCCAACTACCTCGTATCTTCCCTCAACAATATTTACGATGATCCTTGGGTTTTTGCTCGGTTATATCTTAACATTTAACCTCTGCATATCCTTATTACCTCTTTGATTTGGTTGGGATGTAAACTGCCCACATTGGAATGATATGAAACCTCTTCCAACTAAATTAAAAAAATAAAAATAAAAAAACTGCGTGTGAGGAACCCACACAATTCTCTAACTAATTATCTCTGCGTTTCTTTAGTAGGCAAGTGTCAATTTGCTCATGGAGGAACCCACGCGAATGTTACCTGTGCATCATTGTGTTTTTTTCGTGGGGTCACTTGCCTGAGAAAATTCACTGGTGGTTCTCTGAGTTTGTGCAGGTGAATCCGCCCCCTTCTCTCTTTGTGTTTTTGGCATGTGGAAGTGACTGTGTGTCGGGGAGGGGAACGCTCTGCATTCACTCCCTTTTTCTCAGCAAATTTTCTTGGGATTAATATCCTTTTATTCCCTTCATTTTGGAGGAGAGCCTAAGCTCTATGACCTCCTCCTTGCTCAACTTTTAGACAATAACTTCCGCGATATTTACTTCACATGCCCAACAAAGTGTGGCTTCCACCTTCTCTACATTTATGAGTGTTTTGAAACTTTCCTTTTTCCTTGCGATTCTCTGAGTATTTATAGAGGGATTCTACCCTAGGTTTGGTGAGATTGCCTTGCGATCTTACCCAGGCATACCCCGCATTTTTCTTAAGGAAATTACCTATGCATTTCAGTTTAAACTGGAATGTGTTTTCCCCAATGAATTACTTCTTCTTTTAATTGAGTGTGGATTGCTAATTCCATGATGGATGTCACCAAAGTTTTCTCTTTAAAATTTTGTCCCCATAGCCTTGATATTGACTTACGAGATATTAACAAGCTGCCTTCTAAGCAGGCTTAGACAGTGACAAAGAATTCATAAAGGTATATTACACTTGCATGACCAATTCTTGTTTGTTAGTGATCAATTTTCCTGCAAACTCGATTGGGCACAATACCTTAGATTGTCTTTTAAGATGCCAGAATCTAAGGTGATAAGGAGTTACAGTAGAATTAAACCTCCCTTAATTATTATAATTTTCCTTATTTAAATGTATAAGGTGATAAAGAGTTTCAACATAAATAAATACCTCTACTAAATTAATTTAGACATGTGCCACGACAAAAAGAAATAGAACAAAAGGGGGAGAATCTATATGTGTCGAACTTAACTAGATTTACATGTTTATCTACTTAAATTTTATCATAGACCAATGTGTGCGCAATAATTAAAAGTATCTTCAAATGGAAAAATGAAAGGAGAATGGTTGGACTCTTGGATATGTAACAACTTATTAAGTTGAATTGGGTAATTAAGCATTTATAATCTCTTTCACCTTTGAAATAATGTGACTGCCCTTGCGCGCCTTAAATTAAATTGATAATTACTCTCGCGCCTCTACGCATGTGTCGTATGATGGTATAGAAATAAGTTTACCCTTGTGCAGTTATACCAAGTTGATTTATGATTGTTTAGTAGATGGATTTCTCTTGCACCAATAGAAAAGGTGGATGTATGTTTGATCAAGCTTTTATATTCTCTTGCACCATGTAAAATGAAGTAGATTTCTCTTACTTCATTTGGGTTTTTTGTTGAGGTATGATTGAATGTTGTGATTAGACTTTTTGCGCAAATGAAAATATGATGTAATGAATGATCGTTTATAAATTAGAATTCTTACGCAAAATGAAATTTAAGGTGACGGATGATTGTGTTTAATGTTGATTAATATTGCGTCATGAATTTATGTCGATATGTGATTGATTTAGTAACTAGTTTTCTCTTGTGCCATTAATTAAGTTGACATGTGATTGTTCTATAGTTTGTTTACTCTCCCATGCAACGAATATTTAAATGTTGATGTATTATTGATAAAGATGATGATTACCCGCGCACCATGATTAATTGATGATTAGGATTTAATGATTGATCTAGTTGATGTGGACTTGATTGTTAGTGGGATGTAGACACCTCCTTGTTTGTCAGAACAGTCGCCACCCCTAAGACCTTAAATGGTCAAAATCAATTGGATATTGGGCTTGAGCATTGCTTATGTGTCCTGGAGGTCCTAACCTTGCAGGGTAGGTTGGGCAGGTAGTCATTTTATAATCATTATCCGATTAATCGTTGTTTGTAAATTGTTTCAAGATGATTATGATGTGCTAAGCGATGACACTATTTATGTTTTTGTGTCACTATCCTTTTGTTGACGTGCTAAATGCCTCGTTATGTATTTCAATTATTAGTGGTTGGTAATGCTTATACTTATGATGTCATTGATTTTTCATTGCTATGATTTATATTGTTGACGTTAATTTCCCAATGTAAAATAAATAAATAAATAAATTTCCTTTTATGCTTCCCTTTCCTAGGCGTAACGGAGGGGTTGTTACATATGGTATCAAAGCAGGTTCAACCCTGTGACTGTGGTTCGTCATGCCTTCCACTGTATTAAACCCTTGATTAATAAATTATCATTGATTAAAATTAAATTTTTCCATGCGGTAATCGTGGTTAGAGGACGTCATGGAGGTAGACAACGTGGTGCTAGGAGTAGAGGCACGATGCCTCCGGTTGCATCCACACCAGAAGGATCTAACCCCCAAGGAGAAGAACACGTCATTGGGTATGAGTAGTTTTGTTGTGGAGGATGTGGTTGGTCAAACAAGGTCCTTTCATAGGATGTCAAAGGCCTTGATTAACCGCCTAGATAGAAAAGAGGCCAGGGTGCCTGTACCCAATGAGGGTTTGCAATGTACTCCAGCTAGAAGTGGTAGCATTCACAGAGAACTCGAGAAGGTTAAGTTTCCCGAGTCCACGAGTGCCACAGATGGCTCAGCCATCGAGGCATGGTTGGAGAACAAGGCGATGTGCTTCACGCTTCGTGATTACAACCTCCAACACGAAGGTCCGTATGACGGTCTTTCAGCTGAAGGGAAACACTCTTCTATGGTGGAAGATGCTCATACCTCAACTAAACATGGTCGTCGAAGTCATGTTATGGGAATGGTTCGAGGAACGGTTTTGGGAGAAGTAATTTTCATAGGAATTCATTGAGCACCAGCTCGATGAGTTCAACGCCTTACGATAGGGTGGTCGTATGGTGCCAGATTATGAGACCAGATTTATGGAGCTGCTTCGGTATGCCCTGCATCTGAACACAGAGAAGTTGGAGTTCAGAAAGTTCGTGTTCGGCCTCAACTCCAACTTTCGTGGGAAGGTGAGGGTCTAACTACCTCAGACGTTGCACGATGCAGTCTAATAGGCCTCATAGCTGAGGAAAAATTGACCCGCGAGAGTCTGGACAAGACTCCTGCAAGACCGTTTGGACTGATGACATCAGGTGTCCAACAACATCAGATGCTAGCTAGATAAGACATCATGGTATCAAGATACATCTAGAGTACCCTTGTTCACGACACCACGACAAAAAGTTCCCCAACAAAGGACTCCCTACAGGGGACCACCGCATCAACGACAACGCTGCCAACATCTATGGTTTAGGCTTGTCAGCAGAACAGACTAGGATCTTAGGCTAGTAGGTCAACAACTTCTACTTCGGGGCCAGGAGTATTGGACCAGAGATGAGTGTTGGAAATGTGGAGAGCCACCATACCAACAAGACTGTCCGGTTAAAAAGGCCAGAGCGGCTGGGTCAACATGAAACACTACCTTTGTAGAGGTGGGTAAGGCCCACAAGATTCATGACCACGATGAATAACCGCTAGGCCGAGCACTAGTCCACTGTGCTCGAGGTGTCAGGTACCATCGCCAACCAAAATTTTAGTTTTTTTTAGATCACGGTGCTACAAAGAGATTTATTTCTATTACCACACTGAAGGGATTTAGGTAAAGGCAGTCGACAAGATGAGGTTAGATACGTTGAAATGGATTCGAGTGCCAACCAGATGGTCGGAGGAAGGGGTATGAACTATCACTTTAACTTGGGGAATAGTGTAACGAATTCCGACCTACACATCACGATCTTAGGATCTTATGATGTCATGATCAGTATGGATTGGTTGGAATCACATGATGCAATACTCAATTGTAAGAAAAAGCAGTTGAATTGGACCAACGATGAGGGACAAAGAAGAGTGATTGTAGGAAGAAAACATGGAGTATCCCTGAGGTTCATTTCTTCCCTACAGCTACAGAAGAGCATACACAAGCGATGCAAGCTATATGAAATCCTAGTGTTGAATGACAAGGGAGTACAGAAGGACTAGAAAACCTTTCGGTAGTATGATAGTTTGTTGATGTATTTATAGAAGAGTTACTAGACTTGATGCTCGAAAGAGAGATTGGAGTTTACAATCAACTCGAAACCTAGAACTGAATTGATAGCAAGAATGCCTTAGCGGATGTCAACACCTAAGTTACAGGAGTTGAAAATGCAATTGATGGAGTTGTTGGACCTAGGACTTATACACCCAAGCGTGTCACCTTGGGGTGTGCTTGTTATTTTCATATGAAATAAGGATGGGTCGTGGAGACTTTGTATTGAATACCGTCAATTGAACAAGGCAACGATCAATAACCAATATCTATTGCCAAGAATAGACGATTTGTTTGATCAAATGAAGGGCGTGATGGTGTTTTCAAAGATCGAATTGAGATCAAGATATCACCAATTACGGATCAAAGAGGAAGGCATTCCTAAGACCGTATTCAAGACAAGGTTTGGGCATTACAAGTTTATTGTTTTACCATTTGGAATGACAAACACCCTAGGGGTATTCATGAGCTTGATGAATGGGGTGTTCCGCGAGTACTTGGACAAGTTTTTTCAAGTATTCATTGACGACATTTTTATATATTCTCGAATGAAGGAAGAACATGACGAACATTTTCGCTTGGTATTGCATTGTTTATGAGAGAACAAATTATATGGGAAACTGTCGAATGCTCCTTTTATCAATCAAGGATTCATTATTTAGGGTATGTTATCTCCAACGAAGGTATCGTTGTGGATCCAGCAAAGGTAGAGGCTATTATGGAATGGCCTGCACTAGAAAATGTACCAAAAGTACGTAGATTCATGGGTTTAGTTGGATATTATCGATGATTCATCGAAGGTTTTTTGAAGATAGCAAATCCGATTACGAAATTGCAAAAGAAAAAAAATATTTTTGTATGGAAAAAGAAATGTGTGGAATCATTTCGAAGGCTCAAGGAGAGTTTGACGACAACGCTGATACTAAAAGTCCCCGACATGGGAAAATACTTCTTGGTATCCACAGATGCATCCAAGGAAGGCTTAGGTGGAGTCTTGATGCAAGACGGTTGATTGATCGCTTACATCTCTTGGAAATTAAGAAAGCATGAGGAGAACTATGCGACGCACGATTAGGAGTTGTTGGCCATTGTGTATGCCCTGAGAGTGTGGAGGCACTACCTAATTGGACATAAATTTGAACTGAAAATAGACCACTATGGTTTGCAACACATTTTTACGCAAAGTGACTTGAACGCGCGACAAAGGTGTTGGTTAGAACTGCTTAACGAGTACAATTTTGAGAATTACCTACATAAAAGGAATAGTGAATGGAGTGGTAGATGCGTTGAGTTGGACACCATGCATGTTTTCAGTGATACCTCTTTAGACGAATCTTCGAGAAAGGATTCTAAATACAATGCGATGATGACTGGTATAAAAAGGTTAAGGAAAATATCGAACGAGACACCCTGTTGGTACCTAGGTTTGAAGCATATACGTGGGACAACGACGGATGGATGAGGTATAATAAATGGATTTACGTACCGCCTAACGATCAATTAAGAAGTTTGATCTTAAGCGAAGCTCATAGAGAAATGTACATGGCTCATCCAAGAGTCACAAAGATGAGGGAATACCTTAAGCCCTTATTCTTTTGGAAAGGAATGAACGCAGACAGAGTTAACTACATGGCGAGGTGTCTGGAATGTCAACAAATAAAGGATGAAAATAGATATCTGGATGGATTACTACAACCACATGTCATTCCAGAATTGAAAAGGGAGGCCATTTTGATGGACTTCATTGTGGTATTGTTGTTGATGGCAAGGAGGCATGACTCGATTTTCGTGGTAGTTGACACTCCGATGAAGAGTGCACATTTTATCCCTTTGCGTATGACATATCAAGCGCCAGACATAACTAGAGTTTTTATCAACAAGATTGTGAGATTTCATGGCGTGCCTAAAAAGATCATATCCGATCGAGGATCGGTGTTTAAAGGACAATTTTGGACTAGTTCCCAAGAGGCCTTGGAAACCCAACTTAACTGTAGTACAATGTATCACCCTGAGATCGACGGGAAGACAGAAATAACAAGCCAAATTTTGGGAAGATATGTGACGTATGTATGTAATGGAGCAACAAAAACGTTGGGGGGAGTTCTTGGCACTGGTAGAGTTGGCATACAGCATCAGATATCAAGGTATCGTTAAGGTGGCACCTTGAGTTTCTCTATGGGCGACTGTGTCGGACGCCATTGAGATGGGATCAACTTGAGGATAGGGTCCTGGTAGGACCAGAGGCAATCCAAGAAATGGAAGAACAAAGACAAACAATAAGAAAAAGGAATGGAAGAAGTGCAAGATCGACAAAATATTTATGCCAATGTGCATCGCGTTGACCGTAATTATGAAGTTGGCCTATGGATTAGTTGTGTCTCATTCCTTGAGGCATTGCATGATGTTTATCTTGTATTTGTTTGCGACATTATGTTAGTGATCATATGCATGTGATTGACATGAGTTATTTGCGGTGTAAGACGAGGGTACTCTCACGACAGATCCAATCCACTTTCTGGACCCTCACATTCAAAAACCACGGATTTGAATAGTCGATTAGGTCAAGGTCCAGTGAGACAATTATAGTCCACACTCGACTACCTAGGAGGACGGATATGGTATGCGCCAACAGTTTCCATTTTTGTTGATAGATTAGACATATAGATCTTGTCAGATGATTTATTACTCCTTATATACTGTGAAACTTCGGGACGAAGTTTAAAACAAGAGGGGGTGTACGTAACATCCCTCTCTTGCAAGCACATGTTATTGACTTATTATTTGAGGACACTTGCGTACAAGTGATCCAGTTTTAGTATATGTTGTATGTTTCTCTTATGGATTCTTATGATGATGATGATGGATTTGATGTTATGTTATTTGATATCTATGTATTGACAGATGTTATTAACAAGTTTCCCCTGAGTGTGCAAGACACTTTACAGATTGAGGATACCAATGGAATCAATGGACCTCCTTGGACTCTGGATCGAGTCAAGGAGTAGACTGTATTGGTTAGGTATTTTTATTTATGCATATGTGACATATGATCGGGTATATTATGATGTTGTTTATGGATCTTTGACAATGTTTCGTTGATGGATGCAGGCTGACGTTTCTTTCTAATCAGACTCACATAAGGTGTAAAGGGGCCATGCACAACAACCAAATATTGAGGGAGAGGTGTGCCAGCATCCCTGCCACAGCCTACTAGCACTCCCATCATGACTCTAATTGTAGGTTAACGATTACCTAGTTTGAGAGATCCACGATGTTGTGAGGGCAGACTAAGACAACCGCTCACGAAGATTCTAAAGGGAATGTAATAAGGCACGGTCCTTATTCCTTAGAGGCCCTTAGTCTCTTACAAGGTCGCATGAATGGGCTATTGACTCCAAGGGTTGGACAACTACCAAAACCATTCAAAGGCGAGCGACACCCTTGGAGCACATAGTGCATCTTGAAGGACACGTCGCGTAATTAAAATTTGAATCAAAGGCGAGTGACACCCTTGGAGCACGAAGTGTGTCTTGAAGGGCACGTCGCGGTATAAAATGAAACTTGAGTCAGTGAACCTAGGTGCCTAGAAAACATTAATTTGTTTTGACATTGTCGGACTTAAAATAATTATTAATTATAAAATCTTCTTAAAAATTATAATCCTAGTTTAAGAATTTGAGCCTAAGTCTAACGTGGGTAAGACTAGAATTTAATTATAAATTTAATAAATGGTGGGGGATGAAGAAATATCAAGTTAGGAATTGAAAGAGTAAAAAAATTATATTTGAAGATTTAATTATATAAATGTGTGCAAAAGAATATCAAATTGGAAACTAATATAAGAAAGGAAATTAATGTAAAAAGAATGTGGAAGCATAGAAGGGTATCTAGTCTAGCCTAATTAAAGAAATTTCCTAAATTAAACACAACTAAGTTTTAGAAAGGCATGAGTCGTTAAAAAGGAAATAGAGGGAATAAATGGACAACTAGGAATGATTTTAGGAGTACTTTTAGGTTGGGTGAGGGAAATTGACATTTAATTAAATTAAGTGGTGAACTTATTGGTGCAACTAAGGGAACATGTGACAAGTGTACGGGGGGCGGGGG
>ML785180.1:121293-149044 GCA_009831015.1 Picea engelmannii
GGGGGGTTGGGAGAGGGAGGAATGTAGAGAGAAGATGGACAAAGAGAGGGGGGAGAGAGAGGGGAAGAGGGGAAGATGAGGAAGAGAGAGAAAGAGGAAGATGGAGAGTCGGGGGTTGAGAGAGTGACTGAGAGATAGGGAGAGAGAGGTCGGAGAGAGAGAGAGAGAGAGAGAGAGAGAGAGAGAGAGAGAGAGAGAGAGTTATTTTATGTTAACAGGAATGTGCACATGTTCATGTTCCTAATAATGTGCATGTGGTGCTTTAGGAACACTCGCATGCTTTAGGAATGTGTGTGTATTCCTAGAGTTCCTACGTGTTATTTCCATTTCAGATTTTTTCGAGCGAGAGTGACAACTATAGCATATGTGTTTGTTGAGTTGGTTTCCTTGGATTTCGGTTTGGGGTGACAAGCTAGTGGTTTGGTTTGCAAATACACAAAAACCTTCATTTTTATGAATATCTCTCTATATCTTTGTTTTTGACATTATTTTTCTATAGGATACACACATCCATTGTTGATCATGAAACTCTAGACACAGATAGAGTTGGCTATGCAGATTTCGAATATATTATTTTTTAAAATTAATTTTGTTTACTATTTTAAATCTATTTTTGTCTTGACTTATATAAAAATCCTAAAATACATACCTTTTTTATTTCTGTTATAACTTTTTGTCAGCTTAACCATTTTTAAAATAAGTTATACGTCGCAATAAAATATAGTGATATCTACAAAAAAAATAAAATGAAAATGTTAAGATCCTCGTAGCTTGCACTAATAGAAGGCCTTGTAATTTCGAGGATATATTGACTTTCATAATTTCAATAAATATATAAATTTAATATTATAAATTTTGAAAAATACATCACACTAGAACAATGGGTTCTCTACAATTATACAAATTTTTGGTACAAAATTCCATCGTGTACGCAACACTAATGGAGACAATTACCTTGTATTTTGCTAGAAAATTAACATACCACTATTAGAAAAACTCAAAATTTTCGCATAGTTATTCATAATTTATATAAAAATTGTATATTTGGAAAATTAGTTAAATTTCTTACATTTCAACTTTTTACACCATATTCAAATTCATTGTAAAAGTACCTTGAATAATCCCTCCAAGTTAATAGATTGTTGTTTTTCGATGTTTGCATTGCCACTAACTCGTCATGAGAGACCATCATTAACTTGCACTCATCCATAGCTAAGAAGTTTCATAATCCCTTGTCCTCTCTCCACATTTAACACCATTATCCCACAACGAAACCAAAAGGGGAGGATTAATGAAACAAAGCATGTGAAGTAAGATCTGAGAGCATGAAAGCACACACAACCAGTCTCATTAGTTTGAATTTTATATGTTTGAAGTACTAGATATGCTTATATAACATGTGAAGGGTGACAATTCCAATGGTACTTGTCACATGACAATGAATCTGAGCTATATGTGTTGATGAGCTAAACATTACTTAAAGGATCATTTGAAAGGTTAATGCACAATTAACCATAATTTCCCCCTCCTTTATGCTTGAATCTACTTTTCCCCACCTATCTACTTCATAATTTTGCTCTCAAAGGATATGGTAATAATGTGTATTAGAGAAAGAGTCTTCCAATTATATGCTTCTATTGAGGATTAAGAAAAATTTTTCTAAACAAAGTTTTTTTAATCATATAATTGATGATCATCTTGAAATTTCTAACCACCTTGATCGAAAGTATCCTTTATCTATAATAATAATAATAATAATAATCCATTTTTAAGGTCACGGCCAAGCCAAACACCTAATTGGTGTATGAGACCCCCTTGTTTATGGGACAAAGGACCTCTTACTACATAACATGTAACTCAACCTTATTGTTTGAAACTAAACCTACTCCCTAAACAAAACAAATTTCAATTGTCCCCTTCAATATCAATGATAATCACGACACCTACCACCTCAAAATTTCTTCCCAAAATTCCTTTTTTAAAACCTCAATCAACCATAATCAATTTTTTTTTTTTTTAAAGCATCCTTTTGCTAATTCCAAATTCCATGCCTTAGCATGCATAGCTTTTGCGATTTCCGGACTCCTCTTTATTTTATGCAACTGTTTCCATTAATCTCTCCATTATCTACTGAGAGTGACTCACTCGCTCTTCCAAAATTCTCGGTGGTAATTTTAATAAGTAATGATTAGTTGACATTAAATGCGTAATAAAAAATTAATGAATATAAGATCAGGCTTCAAACCAATATAATAAAGAAATTAATAAAACATTTAGTAATTCATCATCAACCATTATTAGGTGTTTAAGTTTTGTCGTCCATGCATCACTCAGATTATATAGTCTTAACTAATCAAATTTGTAGATCCAATATTTTGTCTTTAGATTTCCAATAAAATTAAACAAAAAAAATCTAAAAAAATTTGGAACTTAAGTCTACCTCATAATGATTTAATTAAAAACTTGAAACTTAATTTAATACATGGTGATTTAAATAAATTATTTTCAACTAATTAAATTTTTAGGACATTATTTCATAACGATCACAAGTTGTCATTACTTAATTAGTTTAAATGTTTTTTTTTGTTTTTTTTATTTATTTTTTATTTCTGTTTTCGTCAATTTTACTTGAAATTTGATAAAAAATTGTTAAAATTGTTATTAAAATTGTAAAATTCAAATATTCTTAAAAGTAAAAAAATATTAAATCTATTTATACATTCAAAATACGATTTAAATATAAAAAAATTACAATTTCAACAAAAAAACATTATTTATATAACCAGATTTCAATATTAATTATGCTTAAAAAAACCTAAAAACTAAAACTTTTAACTAAACTTAATAAACCAACAAACCATTCCAGTGTGTTATTCATAACCACCCATCCACATTAATGATCATATTGACGAGTGCAGAAAAGATGCATAAAATATCCCCACCTTGAGGTCACACTAACATAAAGCAAGCAAGATATCATGATGGAGGAGACAAACCGTAGATCGATAAATGCATGCAGCCAATGTGTAGCTTTCAATTTTAAAACTTTCTATAAGACCGCACAAAGAGTGCAAGGTTCGTATTAAGGCAGTAAGTGCTACAGGGCGTCCGAGGTGAAATCTTAAAAAAAATTGAGAGGCCTATGCTGAAACCAATGTGTAGCTTTCAATTTAAAAACTTATATGGGACCGCACAAACACTGCAAGGGTCGTATCAAGGCAGGAAATGTTAAAAGGCGTCTAAGGAGGTGAAATCTTAAAAAAAACTGAGAGGTCCTATGCCTGTTAGCATATGATTGGGATCACTAAGAATGTTTTATTGTCATTGGAGAGGAAAGAACATGATTCTTTTCAAAATTATTTGCTAAACTCAAAATTACAGAAGATCAAAGTTGAAGAATAAGATTTTGTAATAATTACGTTGAAAAGTTTACCACCTTAATATCAAAGTTTTGTTGAAGCTTTGAGTATAACATCTGAAAATATTGATGCCAAGGAAAAAGTAGTTTGGCAATAGCATTGGGTGTCAATCTTCAATGGTGGCCTTAGCATCAAAGTTCAAGAGTAAAGGTAAGCCTTGAAAGATGACAGCAATGAAAAAGTAGTTTGGCAATAGCATTGGGTGTCAATCTTCAATGGTGGCCTTAGCATCAAAGTTCAAGAGTAAAGGTAAGCCTTGAAAGATGACAGCAATTGTGTTGATTGAAGTACTCAAAAACTTAGAAAAAATTATTAAATGATTTTATTGTGGTAATATGAATCATAATAAAAAGGTAGGTAGGTTTTTGGAAAGTGGTTGTTGAAGTAGAAATAAAGAAAAAAAACTAATTTTGAAAATCAAATAGGAAACGTCGTACATAACCAAAAACTTAATTTTAAAAATCAAATTGCAAACATTGAACATAAAGAGTAAAAAAAACTTTATCTTTGTGGATAGAAATAAATACATTATTGTAAACAAAATTGATTGGTATATCCATTTAGGTACGTCCACATTTTATAAATGAAAAAAAGGAATGTTTTAACTTTGTAATAGATAAATAAATTTTTAATATTTTAATTTTTGGTGGTGGGAAAGAAGACATGGTTGAAGGAAAAGGAATATAAATGTGAAAATCCAAATGAAAGCTAAAACAAAGTTTTTGTTAAATGTATTATTTGTTTTTGGATGAAATAAAAACCTTATTTTTTCAATAAGATTATGAAATTTAGCTTTCATTTAGATGTTATTTTCAACAATAACTAAGGCTACATTGTTGATAAAAAAAAATAGCAAAAGAAGAGTTGGTATGGGTGTAGAAGAAAATGGATAGTTAATTAGTGAATGATGAAGAGTCTAAGGAGCATGAGATGGTTAAAAGTGTACATGACATCAATGCATTTTGGCATAAGAAGTGTGAACATTACATCCTTGATATCTTTCATTTCTAGCTAAAAACAATATGGTTGATGCTCTTCTGGATATTTAAATTTAGCAAGAGTCTATATGTGAATCATGTCGAGCATGAAAGAAACACAAAATATTATTTGATGAAGGACAATATTGGAGGGAAAAGAGGATCCTTAGGTTGTTTCATGCACAAGTTTGGGGTGAGTGAGACAATGCTATTTTCCAATGTCATGGTTGTTTTAGTCTATTACTTTTTATTTTTCAAAATCATGTGATTTCTCAAGTAAAAGTTTTATGTGTTTAATCATATTTTAATAATATTATGTTAGAAAAATAAAAGGAAAAGCACAATAACCATTACATAGGAAATACACCACACCCTACACTTCACAACAAAATGGAGTTGTAGAAAGAAGGAACAACAATGTTGTGAATATGACAAGGTGCATGTTAGATAACAAATATGCTCCTAATAAATATTGGGTAGGTGCATATGATTGTATATCTACTTAATCAAAATCCCACAAAGTTGTTAAGAACAAAATTCCATATAAGGCTTTAAGTAAGTCATCTTAAAGTTTTTGGTTCAACAATTTAAATAAATAAGTTTTTGAAGAAACAATAGATACTTAGACACTAAATAATAAAAAATGATGTTTACGCATGTAAAATCTTCACTCAACCTCTCATGTTAAACAATACTCATAAATTCATAATGAAGTTAAGAATGTATACATAAATGTTTATATCTATCCTGGCAAAAACTCAAAGTTGCACATTTTGCAATAAAATTGTACATAGTTTCATAATGAAGTTAAGAATGTATACATAAATGTTTCTATCTATCCTTGCAAGAAAGCTCAAAATTGCACATTTAGCAATAAAATTGTACAACTACTACATGTTCTCTTCTTACATTTTTTTTTTTTTTTAAATAATGAAGTATGTTCATATAAAACTCTAATATTTTCAAAATCATTATAAAATAGGTTAAAAGTTCTATTATAAAAATTATTGCAAGAAAGTTCAAAATTACACATTTTACAATAAAATTGTACAATTACTATATGTTCTCTTCTTACATTAAGTATGTTTTTATAAAACTCTAATATTTTCAAAATCATCATAATATTATAGAGGTTATTATCTCATGAATATTTATTAAGATCATGCATAAATTGAATAAGAATCTTTACTTCCACGAAAAATAATTTACTCACACATTATTTCAAGAGAAATCTTTCTTTTATTAAGTATGAGTAGAAAAATAAGTGTAATGATTCATAGAATATGTAAATTATTTTATAGCCTCTTGCTAACCATACCTAAACAAATACATAAAATTTTCTATTTTATGATAATACACTTCAAGTTAAAATCTAACAAAGTGTTAATCTTCTTAATTGAAGAATCCCACGAGTCATTATTTGGAAATCATTGGGAAAAGATTATTCTAACTAATGTCATGATTTGGTCCTGTAGGTATTCTACAAAACTGATAGTGGTAAAAGAGAATGAGGTATATGTAATAATTATTGTGGATTCTTCCACAACTTATTGATACAATGATGGCATCGACTCTTAAGCCGAGTCTCAGTGATGAGATGGACTAAAAATACCATAGAAAATTAAACATTTTTCATTTGTTTGCATACCTAATTAATATGATATCGAACAAGATATCATAAAATTTTCACACGGTGAAAGGATATGCAACGATGAGGCTCATATTGAGAATGATTATAAGAGAAAAGCATTTGTGTTTTAGATTAATAAAAATCGAATTATAATAGAGGGGCTTTATTTTGTTGGTTAATATTTTATTATAAGGGTTTTAAAATTGTGAAAAATAGAGTCAATATATTTTGTAAGGGAATCTAGAGTATGGGGGTTTATAGGTATTGAGAGTATAAAAATGGGTATTTATTAAGAAAGGGGATATCAAGTAAAAATAAGGATTTTTTTAATTAAAAAGTTATAATGGGTGAGGTTTTAGAAAAATATGTTGAGAAGTATTTATCAATATCTAATGAAATTAGATGTATTATTTAATATCTAATTAATGCAAGATCTATGACACCACTTAACTGAGTAGAGAACCCATTCTACAGTTCTCAATCATAATGTTCTCTAACATTAACTGAGTTTATGAAATATGTGGTGTGTCTTCTATATAACCCTATGCGTTGAAGGTTATCCTGTATGTTGAAGTTTTAAGAAGAGCATTGTAGCAAGTTAGATTTGGCTTCTTTCTACCAGGAATGATCCAGATTTATGAGCGGAACAAAATGAACAATAGATTGAATACAATAACATAGAGATACAAAGAACAACAATAGATATCCAGTGAACAATAAATTCTATTGAATAAAGAAAATAGGTTGAAATTGTAAAATTGCATAACTGAAAACAACTTGCTCGAATGGTGGTAGCTATCTCTAAGAAGATATGTGGTTGATATGCACATTCGTCTGAGCATAATGATTACAATGAGGCTCCAGAGGAATTTTTAACATTACTAATGAATGTCAAAACCCTATACATCCAAAAACCTAACCCTAGGAAATGAAACGCCAAAAGTTAAGTGGGCCCCAATGCATAAGTTGGTATCTCAACTTCCTGGGGTCGTAACTTTTGCATACGACCTTCGTTTTAGGCATGTGATAGCCTGTTGAAAAGGTATTTTAGAGAGTTGCACATTATGTCATTAAACTTTGACTTATTTTTTAGTTTGACTGTGGCAAGCCAAAAACACACTTTTAGGGCCCCAAAATAGCCTTAGAAGTACATAAAGATGTACTGACATGAAAAATTACAAAATAAGCCAGTTGGAATAGGTGGGAGGCCACCAATATCCACCTGGATGTTGTGCAGGGCTTCAGGACAACCCTAGAAGTGTAGAACCCACAATTACAAAGAAATTTCATCATTACAGAGAAATGTGATGAACTAAACATTGTCAAGATGAGCTAGTTGGAATAGGTGGGTGGCCACCAATATCCACCTAGATCAGTCCTCCCCCCTTACGAAGCAATGGTCTCCATTTTGTTGAGTTCCCCCATCAGGTGAGGAAATTTCTGTTGAATTTGGCCTCGGGTAAACCACTTGCCTTGGTGTAGGAGTTGCCCTGCCTTGATAACCCTATAAAGCTAGATCATTTGTTGGTGAGTGCCCTTGACTTGTGTGTCCACTATCTGATTAGTGGATTTTTGTTCCATGCATTCGGGGTTGATATTTATTGGTTTCACTGCGATCTCCAAGGTGTCCAATAATGGTGGAAAATATGGCTGAAGGAGGTCCACATTGAACACTGGGTGCAAGCCAAAGAAGGGGGCAGTGTTGAGCTCAAAAGCATTGTCACCCACAGCCTTGGTGATAGTGTAAGGCTCATAGCGAAGTGGATGGAGCTTTGGATTGGGCTCTGTAAGGTGCACTTTCTGAAAATGTAACTAGACCTTGTCTACCACCTGAAACTTGTGTGGTGCCCGGTGTTGATCATGACGTTGCTTGCACTTAGCATTGACTTTATGCAAAATCTCATGGACCTGTTGGTGGATGTGTTGAATCCGATCAATGAATATGGTGGCTTTGTTGGCCTCAGAATGAACATGGGAAGAATCTTCCTGTGTGGTTGCAAGAGGTAGTGCAACATCAATGGGACCCAAGGGTTGGAATCCCAACCCCGCTTGAAATGGGCTATGTTTGGTGGAGCTATGGAGAGCCATGTTGTAGCTATGTTGATCATAGGGAGGAATCTCATACCATGTACATGGATGCATAGAGTTATACATGCACATGATGTGCACAATCATCCGATTGAAGACCTTTGTTTGGCCATTGGTTTTGGGGTGGAAGGAAGTGGATTTGATGAGCTTGGTGTCCAACAATGACCAAATACTTGACCAAAATGTGTTGAGGAACCTGTTATCCCGATCTGAGATAATGGTATGTGGTATTGATCTGAAAATGAAAAAGGTTTGTGTATACAAATTTGCAACTGAAATATTTATGTGACTTAGGCAATTGGATCAAGTTTGCAAGAACATAAACTTAATGAGTTTTTACTTAACATGAAAAAAATAAAAAATCATAAACAACCATCAAAAGTAAGCACATAACACAACAAAATGATAAAGGAGTTCACCCCTCTCTTGGGCTACATCTCCCAGTCCAGCTTCCAATGGATCATTTTCACTATATGCTCAAAGTGTCAAAATTAGTGCTTTAAAATGCCCAAAATGCAAAATATGTGGCTTCAATGGCTCCAGGATGTCCAAAAACCCCTAATTGGGCTCTTCCTGCACCTGGCTTGGCTAAAAACTGAGAAAAATACACTTTGTGGAAGTTTTTTCCGAATAGCTTGTTGTACATGCTTGTCAAAATGCACCTCTGTCCAACTGAACCTAGCTCTATGCATTTTCTTGTGACTAAACCTAGAACCATGCACCATTTTGGAAAAAGGCTGAAACTATCACACTGTTAGAGTGATTAGCGCCTTAATGGTCGGAGGTTGTTGTCGCATGACCCCCCATGTGGCCGAGCGTCAACCTAGATTCTCGTACCTGTCTGGCTAATCATTGGAACCCGTTTTATTGATCATGTTTAAAGGTTTAGTGATCGCGACCGAGGGATGGGGCTAAGCCCTGGCCCATACTTCGCCCAGATTAGATCACCATTTAACTTTAAATAATAGATTCAAACTATAGGGTTAAGAAATAAACGCGGGCGGGCTGGTAACTCGGCCTTTGCAAAGAATTTTTCCATGCCCGTAGGTCATGGGTTCGACTCTGGTGGAGTCCTAAACAAAATTTTACACCACAACATGGGGTGCCACGTGGCAGCCCCTGGTTGGGCCACATGACACCCTTCCATTCGCCTTTAAACATGCCACGTGTTAGTCGTGGATTGGTCCACATAACACCTACAAACTTAGCTTTCCATGTCAACACACTCTGTCACGTCACTTGTCCACGTCAACCTATACGGTTATACGGTCAGCTGCCACATGGCATGTACGGACTACACAATCAACATTTTCCCTATTTCAAAAAGTGGATAGAACGTGATATCTCATCCATACAGACTCTGTTTGAGCCCGTTCAAGTTGTGTTGGGATCGTGAGGTCGAGATATACACAATAAATCCATTTTAGAGAAATTTCAAGAACTTTGATTTTTGAGCATTTTTTGATCCCCTGGATCACTCCTCCCCATTGGGAAGCTTTTGGACCTCCAAAAGACTACTTCCAGTCAATATGAAGATGAGAGTACAATTCCCTCACCTTTCCAACCTCAATTCATTTATCTTTGCCTGGATTTGTGCCTTTAAGACCAACACGAAGGTATTCCACATTCCCTCGTTTTGAAATTCTTATGTTTCTTTCAAGGATGGTATCCTCATGCAATTCTAAAAGATATTTTGGTAATAAGTCATCCGTGGAAGGAATCTGAACATGATCTCTTTGATCATCAATCAAAGGAAGCTAATACAATCTCAAATTCTCAACATTAGTAGCTGCATACATTTCCATATAAGGAGGCAAATCCAAAAGGAAGGCATTGTTACCAATCTTTTCAAGAATATTGAAAGGTTCATATCTAATTGGTTTCAGTTTTTTACCTTCTCCTTTAAGCCTCTCCTTGCTAATGTAAAGCCAAACTTCATCTCCAACTTGGAAACTGTGATCAACACGATGCTTGTCATGTCTTGTCTTGTACTTGGCTTGGTTCTTTTCCAACTTTTCTTGTACCATTTGATGCACCAACTGAATTTGTTCAATGAACTTCTTTTCTCTATCAATGTCATAATGACCATCAATAGCAACATCCTTCCCAAAGATAAAATCTAAAGGATATTTTGGCAAATAACCAAAACATGCCTCAAATGGATATGTTTGAGTCTATGAATTCGTAGCTTGGTTACAAGCATGTTGAATGTAGTGTAGGTGCTCATCCCAAAGCTTAGGATGTTTGTTGCAATAACCATGAAAAATATGTACTTCTTTTCTATTTACCACTTTTGTTTGACCATCATTTTGTGGATGAAAAGATGTGCTCTTTTTCAACTTGGTGTCCATGAGTTCCCATAAAATTGACCAAAAGTTCCCAATAAATCGAGAATCTCAATCAGAAATAATGGATTTGGGCAACCCAAAATGTACCCATACATGTTGAAATAACATGTGTGTTGTTTGTTCAGTTGTAACCTACTTCTTACAAGGCATCAAAATACACATTTTGCTGAAATGTTCAACCACAACATAAAGATAATCATGATTCTTTTTAGACATAGGTAATCCTCCTACAAAGTCCATGGAAATGCTTTCCCAAGGATGAGAAGGAACTGGAAGGGGAGTATACAATCCTAACTTTTTGCTGCTAGGTTTACTTGTAGCACATAAAAAACATCCTCTTACATATCTTGAAACACTTTCATTCATTTTACGCCAATAGCAATACCTTTGCAAATTAGCCACTGTATTCCCTACACCAAAGTGGCCAACAATAAGAAAAGAATGTGCTTCCCTTATGATGTTGACTCTTTCACCCTTTGGAATACCTATCTTGCCAAGATGATCCAAAATCTTATCATGCACATGGTAATCCAATTCCTCAACTTGGTTAGAATGACACAAAGTTGCATAAACCTCTTTAAAATCAGCATCTAAAGCATATTGTTCAACATAGCTCTCATGCATGGTATAATTATGCTTAAAAATAATTGAATCACTAATAGGCCTAGAAAGCAAATAATCAACTTTGCTATAAATTCCTTTCTTATACCTGATAACCAAGTGGAATTGTTGTAGGAAACCCATCCATCTGAAGTGACTTGCTTGTTGTAGCTTTGTTTGTGATTGTAAGTATTGCAATGGTTGATGATCTGTGTGAATGATAGTTTATTTTCCCAACAATTAATGTTTCCATTTTTTTACACTTTGCACCAATGCATACAACTCCTTATCATATGTAGGATAATTAATCACAACAACATTAAAAGTTTTAGAATGAAAATAAATGGGCTTACCATGTTGCAACAAGACTGCTCCCATTTCATAACTACTTGCATCTGTTTGTATCTCAAATGCTTGTCTCAAATTAGGAAGTGCAATAACTGGAGCTAACATAATCTTCTCCTTCAATGCATCCAAATCATTTTGTTGCTTTTCTCCCCATTGGAAAACTTGTTTGATGCTTGTCACTGCATGTCATGGCGCTGCAATTGAAGAGAAGTTAGCAACAAATTTTCTCCAATATTGGGTTTCTCCCAAAAATATTCTTACCTTTGTTACATTGTTGGGCTTGGGCCAATCCAAAATGACTTTGACCTTTGAAGGATATATTTTCAATTCTCCTCCTCCAACAATATTCCCCAAGTAAACAAGTGAGGTCTTTCCAAACTCACATTTAGACATCCTTAAAAACAAATTTTATTTCTTAAAGACATCTAAAACTTACTTTACATGCCTAACATTCTCTTCATGCGATTTGCTAAATATCAAGATGTCATCCAAGTATACAATTACAAAATCTTCAAGAAAAGGCCTTAAAACATATGTTCATAACTCTCATGAATGTAGCAGGAACATTACACATTCCAAATGGCATAACCATCCATTCAAACAAACCTTGCTTTGTTTTGAAAGTTGTCTTCCATATGTCTCCTTCAAAAATCTCAATCTGATGATATCCACTTCTCAAATCCAACTTAGTAAAATCTTTCAATTGATCAAGCAAATCATCAATTCTAGGAAGAAGATAATTATTCTTTACTATAATATTGTTCAAGGCTCTGAAATCTACACACATGCGCCATGCACCATCTTTCTTTGGTACTAAAACAATTGGTGACCTTCATGGCGATGTGCTTGGCATGATAACCTCTTTGTCAAGAAACTCTTGGATTTGTTTTTTAATTTTATCATTCTCCATGACTGACATCTTGTACATACCAATGTTTGGAAGAGGAAAATCTTGTTGCACTTGAATCTCATGTTGGATACCTCTTTTAAGAGGCAATCCTTTTTGTTCCTAAAACATCTCATCATATTGGTTAACAACCTCATATAAATAATATTTTAACTTTGCATCACAACCTTGGAAAGCTTCTTTTTCAACATTGTCTTTGGGTTTGATCATCAAGAGTACAAATTTCTTACTAGCATTGACTAATCTCTTCATTTGTCTAACATTTACAAGTGACAAATTCAACTTCTTTGTATGTGCTATAACAATGTACTTAACTCCATTTTTAAACAAATGATATTTGTTCTCATGACGATGAAAGATGGATCTCCTATCATATAAATATGGGATTCCCAACACAATACCACAAATATCCAATGGAATAACATCAAGCTCTACCTCATCTATAAAGTTTGCAGTGATGGAAAATCTAAGTTTATATCTTTTTGTTACATGCAACTTGGCATTGTCACATATCCAACCTAGAGGATATGGTTTAGGATGAGGAGTAATTTCCAAATGCAATTTCTTCACTGTCTTTAGAAATGAGGTTTGCATGAGATCTAGTATCAAATAGAGTATCTATCTTGGTATACTTTGAAATTACCCTTATGGGGAAAAACTCTATTCTTTCTTTACAAGTTGAGTTTCATTGAGGCTACTACTTGAAGAACTAGTACTTGCAATATAATCCTTACCTTGAAAACCCATGGTTGTAATTTTTGTTTCATCTCTCGAATCAGAACCTAAATCATGTTGTGTAGTTACAGTAGTCTTTGGTTTCCCTTTGTTGTTGAACTTTTTGGGTCTCATTTCAGGATGAAGTTTCCAATAATGGTCTTCATCATGGCCATTTTTTGAGCAGTGCTTACATGTGAGTTTTTCTCCCTCTTTCTTGACTGAAGCATTCTTCCTTCCATTTCCTTTGAATTTTCTCTTTTCCTTGTCTCCATTAACAAATGGTTTCTTAATGCCCTCAGGAGGAGTATTCTTCCCTCTTGCTTCCAAATGAGTTGCATGTACACAAACTGCATCTATATTTGTAGGTTTAAACATAAGTATTGTGTGTCTAAAATAACTATGCAATCCTCCAATGTATTTGAGTAAAGTTTCTTAAGAAGATAAATCTATACCTAAAATCAAATCTCTTCTTCTAAATTATTGAGTGTAGTTTTGCACACTTTGCCCCTTAGCTTGTCTAAAAAAAAATCAATCCATGATATCTTTCTACATGTATGACAATGGATAAAATTGCCTTTTAATTGCAACAATAAAATCATTTCAAGAAGATAAAACTTTACCATGTATTTTCATGTCCTCTTGAGTTTTGGCTTCCCACCAAATGAGTGTTGCACTTTCCAATCTAAGAGAAGCAAGTTGAATCTTAGTTTCATCATATTTCATTCTTTGTATCCTACAATACACTTCAATCTGATGAATCTAGTTATCCAATTTCTCAGCATTTACCTCTCCATTGTACATAGATAATTCAAAATTTATATCAATCTTAAGCAAAGGAGTTTGTGGAGGAATTTTACCATGTTCTTTAGGAGAATTTGGAGGTGGTTGTGAAATGGTAGAAGTGGAAGATGGAGGTGAAGGAGGTGGAATATCATCATTCCCTCCATTTCCTTTTGGAGTTTTATCACCACTATCTTCCTTACCTCTTGGAGGATTTGAGCTTTCACCATGCAACCTTGCATTCCTTTCTTCAAATAAAACTTTCACCATTTCTGTCATATCATAAAAGGCTTTTCTAAAAGTTTCATCTTCTGAAGTAGGGATTTCATGACTCTCCTCATGAGCCATACTTGGTGAATTCCTCCTTGAAGCTTAAGGTGAATGTATGGTTCTCCTTCTTGAAAGTTGAGAACTTGGGTCTACAATTTGACCTTATCCTCTTGTGAGATTCAACCTTGTAAGAATAAGAAAACAAAACACTTGCAAACAATCAAACCTTCAAAAACCTTTGCTCTGATACCAACTTGATCTGAAAATGAAAAAGGTTTGTGTATACAAATTTGCAAGTGAAATATTTATGTGACTTAGGCAATTGGATCAAGTTTGAAAGCACATAAACTTAATGAGTTTTTACTTAACATGAATAGCATAAACATTCATAAACAACCATCAAAAGTAAGCCCATAACACAACAAACTGATAAAGGAGTTCACCCCTCTCTTGGGCTACATCTCCTGGTCCAGCTTCCAATGGATCATTTTCATTATATGATAAAAGTGTTAAAATCAGTGCCTTACAATGCTTAGAATGCAAAATAGATGGCTTCAATGGCTCCAAAATGTCTAAAAACCCCTAGCTGGGCTCTTCCTGCACTTGGTTTGGCCAAAAACCGAGAAAAATACACTTCCTGGAAGTTTTTCCCCAACAACTTGTTGTACATGCTCCCCAAAACACACCTTTGTCCAACTGAACCTAGTTCCTTGCATTTTCCCGTGCCTAAACCCAACACCATGCACCATTCTGGAAAAAGGGAGAAATTGTTGTACCCAGGGATGATTTTAAGGATGGAAATTTATTTTAAAATGTAGAAACCTTGGCGAATCTTACTAATCCTTCATATGAAAACTATAAATGTTTGGCGATATTTTTGTAAAAATATTCAAGTTTCCAAGGATTTTATATAATTTGTATACAATTTTGGCAATTTTTAAGGTAAAATGATTTTATCCTATAGAATTTGCATGAGCAATTTTTAGAATAGCGAATCAGTTTTTGGGAAAAACCATGGAAAATTAGCCCATGAGCGAAATTTAGCCCCTAAAATCATCCCTGGTTGTACCCTTAGAGTGAT
This sequence comes from Picea engelmannii, assembly GCA_009831015.1. Lineage (NCBI taxonomy): Eukaryota > Viridiplantae > Streptophyta > Pinopsida > Pinales > Pinaceae > Picea > Picea engelmannii. Next base: position 136,459 of record ML785180.1, read on the forward strand.
TAGCGCCTTAATGGTCGGAGATTGTGGTCGTGTGGCCCCCCATGTGGCCAAGCGCCGACCTAGATTCCCAAACCTGTCTGGATAACCATTGGAATATGTGCTATTAGTCATGTGTAAAGGTGTACTGACCATGACCTAGGGTTGGGGCTAAGTCCCAGCCTGGACTCCGCCTGGAATAGACCACCGTTTAACTTTAAATAATAGATTCAAACTATAGGGTTAAGAAATAAACACGGGTGGGTTGTTATCCTTTCTTTTTCAAAGCCTTTTCCCACGCCATAAGTTCGCGGGTTCGAATATGGTGGAGTTCGAAACAAAATTTTACACCACAACAAGGGGGTGCCACGTGGTATCCCTTGGTTGGGCCACATGGCACCCTTTCATTCTCCTTCAAACATGTCACGTGTCAGCCGTGGATTGGTCCACGTAACACCTGCCAACTCAACTTTCCATGTCAACACACTCTGCCATGTCACCTATCCACGTCAGCCTGTATGGTCATATAGTCAGCTGCCACGTGGCCTATACGCACTGCATAGTAAGCATTTTGCTTGTTTGGAAAAGTGGAAAAACACAATATCTCAGCCATACAGATTCTGTTTGAGCCCATTGAAGTTGTGTTGGGATCGTGAGGACGATATCTACGCATTGAATCCATTTTAGAGAAATTTTGAGAACTTTTATTTTTGAGCATTTTTTGATCCCCTGGATCAGGTATCCCAAAATGGACACACGCTCATTCGAAGAAGAGATTGGCAATATCTATCGTTGTGATTCTCTTCTTATAGGATGTGAGAATAACCATCTTTGAAAACTGATAAACCACCACAAATACATAATCATTTCCTTTCTTGGTGGACGGAAGGCCAGACATGTAATCCATCGAGATGGATTCCCAAGGCCTCTTGGGATTAGGAAGAGAGGTGTATAAGACTTTCTTCTTGATGGATGGCTTGGCAATGGAATAGGTAGTGCAAGATATGATATACTTGCTGACGTCTTGTCGAAGTTTTGGCCAATAAAAATGTTTCTGTAGAACGAACACAGTTTTCTCCATGCCAAAATGTCCTACCATCCGACTATAGTGAGCCTTCCAAATCAACTTTTCATGCTCTCTTGTGGGAATATAGAGGTGGCCCAGATGGGATAACAATCCATCCTAAATGTGAAAATCAATGAAATTCATTCTTGTACCCAATATTTGATAGGTGGTGGCGAAGTCAGGGTCGCGCTGATAAAGTTGGGGCCACTCATATACCTCATGCCCACGGGAATGGAGCACAGTGGTGATTGTAGCAACAAGAGGTCGACTGAGGTAGTCAATGACATGATTTATGCTTCCTATATTATAATTGATGTTGATATGGAACTACTACAAGTATGTGGACCACTTTTGATGGCGATCGTTCTGCAACTTCCCCAGTGTCTGTATGAACTGTAGAGGATTCTAATCAGTGTGGATGATTGTCTCCTTTCCTAGAATGTAATGTTCTATTGACGGTAGGCTTTCACAATGGAATACATTTCCTTTTCATAGGTGGGGTATTTCTGGACGGTATCTGAGAGTGTCTCACTATGGTACGCTACTGGATGACCGTGTTGAGTGAGAACTGCACCTACAACATAGGCGGAGGCATCAGTCTCAATCTTGAACGAGTGTTGTAGATCGGGTAAGGAGAGTACTAGATTTGAGCACAAGCAATGCTTCATATCATCAAATGCTCGTTGTTTTTTCTTCTCCCATGCGAACATTTCCTTGCCACCACCCTTGGACACTTGACTAATGGCCCATGCAATATGGGAGAATCCCAACACGAACCTTCGGTAGAAGTTGGCAAGTCCCAAGAATATTTGAAGCTCAGTTAGTATGGTCGGGGCTGGCCAGTCACAGATGATTTGGATCTTAAATGGATCCACATGTACCCCATGCTCATCAATAATGTATCCCAAGTATTGTACCTTGTTCATGCCAAAGGAACATTTTTCCAAGTTGTTCCTATAGCTTGTGTTGCCACAAAGTGCTAAAAACTTATTGAATATGTTGCATGTGCTTCTCCCAAGTTCTTTTGAAGATGAGGATGTCATCCAGATATACCAGCACAAAAGAGTTGGTGAAGGGTCTCAATACATCATCCATCAACCTCATAAAACTTGTTGGTGCATTTGTTAATCCAAAGGGCATGACCAACCATTCGAAGAGACCTTCTTTAGATTTCAAAGTTGTCTTCCATACATCAGTCGGTTCGATGGGAACCTAGTGGTAGCTAGACTTTAGGTCAATCATGTTGAAGAACTTCCCCCCCTTGATTTGGTCAAGAAGGTCATCAATTTAGGGAATTGGGTATCAGTTCTTGACTGTGATTTTGTTTAATTCTTTGTAATCAATGCAGAACCGCCAGGTCCCATCTTTCTTCTGTACCAGTACAATCGGGTTTTTGCAAGGGGAGGAGTTGGTTCAGATGTGCCCCTTTTGAAGAAGCTCTTGGATCTGGTGCTTGATTTCGTCATTTTCCATCAACGGGCGATGATAGAATGGTCCATTAGGAAGAGGTGCATCGGGGGTTGGATCAATTGGATTCTTGACTTGGAAGTGCATCGGAACCCCAGTGGGTGTGGAGAAGATGTCTCTGTACTCTTCCATGATCCCTTCCACTTGGTTATGCTGCAAAGAGAGGCTCTGTGTAGAGTTCACATATGTGGAGACGACCTTCTGCTCACTACAATCATGGATCACAAAGAAGAAAAACTTCACGTTCTGTGAAATGACCTTACTGCATTGCTTAGCAGAGATTAAAGAAATAACGGTAGGAGGTGCTACCTCTGGTATCCTATACGATTGTCTGCCCAAAGTAATAATAACACTGTGGGGTCTAGAATCATACACAACATATCGCTTCCACAAATATGGTTGGACTAAAATAACATCACAAAATTCAAGGGGATAAATATCGCACAATACCTTGTCTTTGAAGGGCTTGATGTTGTAGGACAAACGACACTGTTGGTTGACGCAGGGATCTCTTCCTTGGCGAAGCCAACCGATGGTGTATGGCTATAGGTGCAATGCCATAGGTAGGTCTACTTGCTTGATGACCTCTGCGGAGATCAGTTTCTTTCGACTGCCTCTACCGACAATGAAATGAAGCAGAGCCCCCTTTACCCACATCTGTGAGTGAAAGAGGTGTTCCCCTTCCTAAGTTCTTTTGGTTCACTTGGATGGAATTTGGTGGTAGCGAAAATGGCACTAGGTTCAACATCGATAATCCACTTCCCTCTTTCTAGATTTGATTCAGAGTCATAATCTACCTCTGACTCAGAATATTTCAACTTGGCCACTAGTGACTGCTTGGAGTGACATTCTTTGGTGTTGTGCCAAGGGATTTTATGGTATTCACACCACTTTCTCATGTCATTCTTTGACTTCTCATTACCCTTATTGGGTTGTGGCTTGGACTGGTTTTCTAGAGAGTGACCATATTTTTCTCCGTCCCTTGTTTTGTGGGTCGAGGTCGCCTTTTCTCGGCTTTGACTGTGAGGAGTTTGCAGATCCAAACTCTCACATCTTCTTCTTAAATTTCTTCTCAATCTTAAACATATATATAATCTTCACCTAATGATGTGATGTCCAAAAACTCCATTTATGTTTGAATGTATCTATGCAAAAAACCATGGTATTTGAACACCATATGTTGTTCAGAGTCTTTTATACCCAATTTGGTGCATGGGGTATGGAAAAAATTGGTGAAATTTGGTACTACATGGTCCCTTTCTTGACATAATGTGGTCCATCTTGTGTATTGGTCCTCGTAGCTTCCAACAAGGTAGTATTGTTCTTTAATGGCATCCCTGAAGGAATTCCATGTGGGGGCGACCACAAATATTCCATATTCCTATGTGGCCCTTTGCCCAGAGTAAGTATACCACCAGTCCTTAACATGGGGGACTACCTTGAGGAGTGCAAAAGTAATATTTTCCCTATCGAAAAAATTGTGGATTGAAAAATACCCTTCGAGCAGTTTCAACCATTTATATACAACATTCGCATCTATCAGTCCTTCAAATAATGGAATATCAAAACTTACTTGTACCTTAAAGAGGGTTGCATGGCTGCTTGGTGAAGATGTGTCTCCTCTGGGTAGTCGTCAAAGGATCTGTGCAAATTTGTCCATCATTTCGTTCCTTTGTCATGCAAGGGATTCCTCGAGCAACAATTTAAAAGGACATCCTGCTCCATCATCTTTATTCTTGTCCCTCGTGAGTTTTTTTTGGGCTCGACGCGAACGATCTTGCAAAGGATTGACTAGTTCGAGTCCCAACTTCTTGTACCCATATCTTGTCGAGGACATGCACAAAGAAAAACAAATGAAGAGCATACCGCTCTGATACCATTGATCTGGATTTATGAGCGGAACAAAATGAATAATAGATTGAATACAATAACACAGAGATACAAATAACAACAACAGATATCCAGTGAACAACAACTTCTATTGAATAATGAAAATAGGTTGAAACTGTAAAACTCCAGAACTGAAAACAACTTGCTCGAATGGTGGTAGCTATCTCTAAGAAGAGATGTGGTTGCTACGTGCATTAGTTTGAGAAGAATGATTACAATGAAGCTCCAGAGAACTTTTTAACATTACTCATGAATTCCAAAACCCTATACATCCAAAAACCTAACCCTAGGAGATGAAATGCCAAAAGTTATGTGGGCCCCGATGGCTAAGTTGGTACATCAACTTCTCGGGTTCATAATTTTTTCATACGACCTCTGTTTTAGGCATGTGATATCCCATTGGAAAGGTATTTTAGAGAAATACACATTCTTCCATCAAACTCTAACTCTGTCTACAGTTTGACCGTGGCAAGCCAAAAAAATCATTGTTTAGGGCAAATGGCCCTAGAAGGATAGAAAGATGTACTGACATGAAAAATTCCAAAATAAGCTAGTTGGAATAGGTGGGCGGCCACCAATATCAACCTGGATGATGTGTAGGAATTCGGGACAACCTCGGAAGTGCAGAACCCACAATTACAAAGAAATGTTATCATTACAGAGAAACGTGTTGAACTAAAAATTGTCAAGATGAGCCAATTGAAATAAGTGGGTGGCCACCAATATCCACTTGGATCAAGGAATTTACTATATTATCCATACGATAGGATTCTCGGTTTCCCTGGCTCGAATTATCATTATTTATAAATTTATTTAAATATTTCTTATATTTTCACAAGTAAATAGAAATATGTTATCAATGCATAAAGGAATACTCAACATTGTTGCTTTTCTTTGTTCAATATAGAGAGCATTTGATTTTTGTCTTCACATTTAGAAAATAATTAACCAGGTGAAAGTGCACAAGTTTATGCGTAATAAAAAGACAAGGAAAAACAAGAATCATTACATAACACATGCATATGAGCCTTTTTCTTGCAATTATTTGTAATGCTTACAGTGTGAGAGTTCACCTCTATATATCTAATAGTAGAAGGATTTTACATAGGGGATAACCAAATTTATTCCTACTCCACATGCAGAGCATGAACCTCACGGTGTATATAATATATATTTCCTTATATTACAACAAACTAAGCGATCAAACTTAGATCGCTTCCCTACGCTACCTTGTTCCTTACACATGGATTCCAATAATTACTTATCATATTTTCAAAGTTCTTTTTCTACGCACACGTAGACTAGATAAACCGGATTTGGATATGGAGTTAACTCAATTGCTTTAAATAAAAAATGTTGGAATTTTGCATGGTTATCTGCACCTTTTGTTCACTGCATTCTTCATCGGAGGTTAAGGGGCGAGAGCTCCAACTAAAATTTTTGGGTTTTTTTTTCTTCATATTTTTGTTTCATTATAATCTAATTTTGAATAAGTAATTAGGGTTGTAATTTAATTTAAGTTAATTGATTGGAGTTTTGGACGCCAAAATATATCTCTATATGATGCTGTGAATGATAAAGTTCATATAATGAAGAAGATTGAAGTGTGACTCTAATAATTATTAATAAAAGTATCTAGAATAAATCTTTGTTTATTATATGTGTTATTATTATTCTATTTATTTTGTTTAAAAAATCCATTTTAATTCAAAAAATTAAAACTTAAAAAAAAAATCAATTTGAAAGTATAATTCTTCACAAGATTCTTCTCTATTAGCTTAAATTTTTTTTTTATTTGGAATAAGTAGAATTCTTCACAAGATTCTTCCCTTTTTTTATGAACACGGAAACATATGATCTCGTTTCTTAATTCTCAACAGAAATAAATTAAAATAAAATCCTTAAAAACATATTCAATGTCAATGTACAAACATTTGAAGAATACATGGATGTAACATGTTAACCAAGCACATGTAATATTCCATGAATTCCTTACAAAATTCAATCCAAATATGTTATGCTAATTGATTTAAAACGTGTTATTTACTATATGTACATAACCAGATTATACACAAATTTGGAAGTAAAGTGAAGTCCTCATTTTTGGCATTATAATTTGGGTGAAAAATAAAATACATAACATATGAATTTATTGCATAAAGTATTTACAATTCATTCATTACTCAAGTACACAATACCAAACCATTTATATTTTTTATAATCTTTACCACAATATTTTTCAAATAAACTTTTGCAAGAAATACAATACCAAATCATTTATATTTTTTATAATCTTTACCACAATATTTTTCAAATAAACTTTTGCAAGAATTACGGTAGAGTTGATTTCTTGAATGTTTGAGTTTTGAGTTGCACTTATGAACATTGTCTTCCATCCATTTACCAATCTTTGATGGTCTAATAATTGACCTCCCTACTAACTCCAATGGGTACTCTCCTTCCCCAAGGACTTCCAAGTCACAATGGGGTTGTATAAAAGATATTAATCTATCAATAAGAGAAGTGTGAAGTTGCTAAGCTTTAAAAGAAAATCTCCACTTCACAACACACTTTAATGGACCAAACTCTAAAAAATCACCAATAAAAATTTCACTTAGGGTGCAAAAAAGTGTTTTACTGTTATCTCAAGCTTTCATTTTATAGGTTATGTGGCTCAAGCCACTTGTTCAAATCATGCAATATTATAATTTACAAAAGTACTAATTATTTATTATTCACCCACCCATATGTCACTCACATACACAAGCACAAGTAATAACCTATTTAAAATTATAAAATAGTTAATTATCCTCACCCAACTCCCACATTTTTTATTTTCACTCTTAGGTGTTCCCTGAATATCCTCTTTGTTTTATGTTTTAGTGGGTGCACATGGAGTTTCTACTTTAGTTATTTATTAGGTCTTTTTAAATTCTCTGAACCCACTTTTCTTTTTCCACGCTTCTTTTGAATTTAAATTCTTGTTCCTCTTTCTTCTCGTTGATTTATGGGTGCACTAGTAAATAGTTTTAGCTAATTAGTAATTGCTTTATTTACATTCCTAGAATGTATTTATTTTTTCTAGATAAATTATAATTAACGTAAGCCATTTCTCTTGTTATGATATACTTATGATCTATATGCACATTCACATTGCTATCATTTAATTTAACTTTTCTCTTTATATAAAATGCATAAACTATATGATTATTTTCTTATTTAAATAAAATATGCATACTAATGTAATCCTCTTTTATATTCTTCAATCAATATTCTTTTAATATATATTTAATAATTTATAATCGATACCAAGGGTGTCATGTTTCTTCTGTATGTTCAAAGGGTGTCATGTTTCGCATGCCCTTCAAGCATCCAACGTTTTTGGTGAGAGAAATGGTGCAACTATTGAGACTTTATTAACTTAATCTGTGTCATCCTTGTTGATACACTAGTGGTCACTGAGGAATAAGGTTATCACCTTATTATGTGATCCTCATTCAAACCTTGTAAGTGATCACATATGTAGCCTACCCTCACGACAACATGCATATCTAAGTAAAAGAGTCACCATCTTGTCAACCCAATTCATTAAAAAGGAGTGCTAATAGGTGAAAACATGAATGTTGTTTCTCCTCTCATAATATTACCTCGTACTCTTCTATACAACCTCATTAGTCATATGTGGATTGATTAGAAATGATATTCCCTATGCCGACACACACTACAATCAACACACCAAATTATTTCATAATCAAAATAAAAAAAATAATATTAATCGTATAACATTTTTGGGTACCATGACTCAATCCAAAGTTCAGTATAATGTTGACACAATCCCATTTCAATATATACACATGGTTTATTATCACACTGAGCAAACCGTTAGTAAAATATAGAAAATAATGTATCCAACATTTTCCATTTTAATGTGTCATAACTATATGAATCAACAATATCAATTATGTCATTTCAATGCACATATAATTTATCTATATAATCTCATTTAAATTAACCCATATCATCATGGCCACATGTATCTATATCATCACATTTAATTTATCTATATCATAAGCATTCAAATGAACACATTTAGAATCATAGTTTAAAACCAATCAGAGAATTTAAAAGTTTGAGTTACATCATCAAAATACAAATCAATAAACTATGTCATTTACAAACAAATACCATCAAATAATAAGATTAGACTATCAAACAAGTAGAAATAAACGGTGCACTACATACACCCCCTATTCAGGAAATTTCATCCCAAAGTTCTATAATAAGTATGGAAACCATTGAAACATTTCAGTTGTGTCCTCCCAAGTTGCAGAATTGGGACTATAGCATTATCGAGTGTGCTACTAAAAAATGTGGATGGGTTCGACCATCGAGACCCCCTCATCCAACATTTGCAAATAATTCAAATCAATCACATGAAAAGGATCTAAACTATAATGACATAACACAAATACATGAAAATCATCATGCATATAATCTAATAATGATGGAAATTCAAGACAATAGGTAACTGGTCCCTTTATTTCAAGAATTTCAAATGGTCCCACATATCATGGCAAAAAATCATTTCCATTACCAAATTTAATTGAGCCCTTTTGTGGTCTCACCTAAAAGAATACTGTGTCCCCAACTTTGTAATTTCTATCAACTTTATGTGCATTCACATAACTCTTTTGTCTATTTTGTGCTTCCTTCAATATTCCCTTAATCATTTTCATTTGTTCTTCCATTTATTTTCATCCAGATTGATCATTAAATTATTTTTCATCTATCTTGATGCTTTCAGAGTGGAAAATTTTGAAGGAATCAACTTGCAGGGTCATTTTAATGGCAGCCCTAGTTTGGAAAATCGGGTCTTGAAACCTTCTAAAGCCATTTTAAGGAATCCAATGGAATTTTTGGGGGTAAAAACTCTTCCAACAACAAAAAGGACCTTGTAACGCTATTATACACGTCAATACCTTTCCAATTGTGCAAAATTCATGTCAATCATAGCTCATATGCAAAAGTTATGCCTCCCGCAAGTTAACCTATCGTGTTGACCACCATGGTACGAGAGGATGCCACATCAACCCTTGTTACACATGAATATGGAGCTAACCACATGAGTACTTTCAAGAATATTCTATAAGGTCCAAAACCTTATCACAATTGAGGGTTGAGGAAGTAAAAACCCTAACCCTAGATGACTATCTTGCTATATTAAATACTAGGCCACTCAGAGGAGAATGGGTTCCATTATTTTTCATTGTATATTGTTCCATAGCCGAGAAAAACATATAAGAGTGTTATTCTACGAGCCTAATAGAGGAGGATATATTATGTAGCATCCATATAGGCCACAACACCAAATTAAACTCCACAGAGAGTGTCTATTTCTTCATACTTACATTTGAAGAAAAGAGAGTAGAGAAGCCACACCTTATAGATTTCTCCCATATTGGGTTTCCCAGGTCATATGTTGTGTTTATTTGTGGATGGTGTGTGTATTTATTTATGTTCTCTATTTTTTTCATTTGAACTATTTCATACATTTTAAGCAGAAAACCAATAATCAAAGAGTCTGGAATCTAAAGAAAAATTAACCTTCATAGTAAAGATTTCAGTATTTTATTAGATTTGTTGTGATGAATTGTCTAGTGAAATATCCATAGAAATTTACATATCATCTTGGATTATTTTTTGTCCCACCACGACTCTATTCTCTATCCTATCCCAACTAACAGGTGTCCTACACAGTCTTTTATATAAAAGTGTGAATGGGGCCATCTTTGTCGAAATTTGATAACTATTATTATACACAAATTCCACAAGAGGTAAAATTTATTCCTAGCATTTTTGTTGATCCATCACATACATACGTAATATATTTTACAATATTTGATTTATTATTTCAGTTTGTCCATCAATCTCTGTGTGGTATGTTGTATTGAAATTAATTTGTGTTCCAAATGCTTCTTGGAAAATAGTCCAAAAGCTTCCCATAAATATTGACCCTATATTTGAGATTATATTCTTTGGAATTCCATGTAACCTTATTATCTCATTAATAAACACCCTTTCAATCTTCAGTGCTTGATAAGTAGTCTTTATTGGGATAAAGTGTGCACTTTTTTCAAAGTGTCTACTACCACAAATACATAACTGTATCTTCTCGATGTCATCAATAATCCGACAATGAAATCCATTGAAATCACTTCCCTTTTTTATTTTGGTATCACATGTGGCTGAAAAAATACTACCAGATGTGAATGTTCATCCTTCACTTGCTAACACTCAAGACATCTATCTATAAAATTAACTATAGCCTTCTTCATTCCTTTACAATTGAATAACAGTTTTAGTTTCACATTCATTTTCTCGAATCTTGGAGGAGCTATAATACTAATACTAATAATAATCTATTTTTAAGGTCATGGCCAAGCCAGCACACCAAATTGGTGTATGAGACCCCCTTGTTTGTGGGACATATATCCTTCCATAAAATCATAGTAAGTTGTTGTCATCCAAGGAACATCCTTCATATTTTGGAATTCTTATTATTTTATTCTCTAGTTCCAATTTAAATTCATTGTACCCTTCATCTTCTAATTGTAACTTCAACTTTTTCCTCGCAAATTCATCTTTAATGACATAATTGAGAACAAACATGGCATGCGACTCAAAGCATCTGTCACTCTATTTATTGGTCATTTAATGTATGATATGTTGAAAGCATACTCACTTAATAATTCTGACCACCTCCTCTATCTAGCATTTAAATTACTCTTTATAAATATGTGTTCAAGTCCATGATGATATATTTTCAACTCAAATTTCCTTTCAACTAGATAATGCCTCTAAATTCTTAATGCATAAACTATCACCACAAGTTCCAAATCATGCATCCTGTAATTTTATTCATCTAATCAATTTTTTCTTAAAGTGTAGGCAAACATTGTACCTTCTTGCATTAGTAATACACCTAATCCTTCCTTCGATTCATCTATACATACTAGAAAATCTTGATCCATGATTGGTACTTTCAAAATATGATTTTTGTCAACAATTTTTAAGTTTTTGAAGTGCTTCCTTGCACTATTTTGTCCATATAGATTTCTTATTATTTTCTTAGGATTTTCGTTCTTCCAAAATCCTTCTACAAACATTCTATAATATCCCGTCAATCCCATAAAACTATGTACTTCATGTATGTTAGTAGGAATCAGTTATTCCATAATTGATTCTATTTTATCAAGTCTACCATGATTCCTTCTCCTGAAATTATATGTCCCAAGTAGTGAATCTTTGACTCATAAAATGAGCATTTAGAAAATTTTCCATATAACTTATGCTCTATAAGACATTGTAATACATGTTTTAGATGTTCTTCATGCTCCTTCGATGTACAAAAAATATCAAAATATCATCCAAAATTTTTTGCACAAACTTGTAAAAGTGTTGTTAGAATAATCCATTCATTAAACCATAAATACTCCAGGTGCATTTGTCAATCCAAAAGGTAATACTACAAATTCATAATTCCCAAGTCGTGTCTTAAATGCAATCTCATGAATACCTTCTCCTTTTATTCTCAGTTGATGATATCCCGATCTAAATCTATCTTAGAAAATACTTTAGCTCCTTTCTTTTGGTCAAATAAATAATTAACTCTAGGCAATGGATATTGATTCTTTATTGTTTCTTTGTTTAATTGTCAATAGTTTATGCAAATCTCCATGATCTATCTTTTGTCTCTATAAATATTATTGGTTCTCCCCATGGTGATATACTTGGACGTATAAATCCAAAATATAGAAGTTCTTAGAGATACATCCACAACTCTTGTAACTTTGGAATCATCATATAGTAAGGAGCCTTTGTTATAGGTTCAATTTCCAATTTAAGTTCAATTGTGAACTCCAATTCCCTCTTAGCTAGAAATCCCAATAATTCCTATGGAAAAACATTTGAAAACTCTCATAACACTAGATATTGTTCTAAATTCATAATAGCATTATTTTTGTTCATAGTTGTTACGACATATAATTTGTTAGAAAAACAGGACCGCGGAGCAATAAAATAAAACAAATGCAGAAACAAAAACACAGAAGACACACAATACAAGAGAGACACAGATTTACGTGGTTCACCCAGTGTGGGCTACGTCCACCAGAGAAATTGCCAGGT
>ML785180.1:153210-172286 GCA_009831015.1 Picea engelmannii
CAAAAACACAGAAGACACACAATACAAGAGAGACACAGATTTACGTGGTTCACCCAGTGTGGGCTACGTCCACCAGAGAAATTTCCAGGTCCTTCCTTTATTATTATCCAACAAATGAAGGGATACAACCTACAGCAAAACCCATTGTAACTTCCTCTTCTTTCTCTCATAGTCTCCTCTCTCAGAATACAATATTCACCCTCGTACATAGCCGCAAATACATTTCCCTCGTAAAAGATGGTTGCCTTCTAGGGCAAAAAACCCTAACATAATCTCTACCGTTAGATCTGCGACCTTATAATGAACGGTCCAGATTTACAATGAAATTACAATATACTTTTATAAGGCAATTTTTGCTTCGGGGGATTCGCCCCCGAACCCCCGCTGGGGGCCCGCTTGCCCCCAGACCCCCCAGCCGGGGGGATAGCCCCCCCGGACCCCGCAGAGGGAGTACCCCCCCTCTGCACTCCCCCGCGTGGAAGAGTGTACATACTTCTGGGGTGTAAATACTTCATGGGGTATAAACACGACTGAAAGCAAGGACCTCTGCATCAGGAAGATAATCAGGCTCCACAACCAACATAATTTACATAATTTTCTCATAATTTTTTTCAATTGAAAGGTTTAGATGAATCTTAATGACACTCCTCTATTCATCTTGACTAAAATTATTTTATGACCCATGTCATCTACAAAATACATTAGAGAAAATTTGGGGTCTAAAATGGGTCTCCTAAGGAAAATATTAAAATAGTAAAAGCATATGCCATGCCACACTACTCATATGACATGTCACACTAAGTTAGAGATGTTATCTAGTGAAGGTTAATCTGCATTGTCTCATTAATGATATTTGCTAAGTAAGTCCGGTTAGTATATAATTATGAGATGAGGGTTAAAAATAATAATAAAATGTTTATATTCACACTCAATAAATGATATAATATTATGTAATATTATTATATTACTTAGTTGTTATATAAATAATAAAAAATTAATATGTCATACACACACACACATATAAGTTGGTTACATAATAATATTATATTAATGATTATATTAAAATTATTGTCATTATATTAGCCCCGAGGGTAAGCTCAATTGGTTTAGAGCCATACATGAGTTTATCATGGTTTTTATTGGTCATGGGTTCTACTCTCTTGATTCCCCTAGGGTGAGGCCCTGTAATCAGGGCCGACGGTTTACCCCGCTTACCATCCATGGATCATAGGGAAGTATTCAGTGATTTTTTCCCGAGTACATTTCCTCAGGAAAAAAATCATTGTTATTATATATATATATATATATATATATATATATATATATATATATATATATATATATATATTGTAAATCAGTCAGTCTTTGGATATGGTATAAGAAGAAACTCGTCTTTGAGACTCTTGTTACACTTGTTATTATTTATGGATGCAAAGTCTAGGGATGTAATATCTCTCGTGAATCCTGGAGAAAGATAGAGCAAATACAAAATAATTTTATAACCTATAATCTAAAAATTAAAGGAAATACGCCCTATCCCATCCTCCTCTTAGAGACAAGCCTTTCACCCATTTAGATCATAGCTATGACTAGATACCTAGTGTATAATAACAAGTTAAAAAACATGGAAGACAAGAGGCTTCCTAAAATTGCTTCAAAATCCATTCGTATCCACCATCGACTCAAGAAAGGCTAGCATAAAGATGCCCAGTCTTGGTTAAACTATTGGGGAATCATGGAAGACACCATTTTACAGAATAAAGATACTATTAAAAATATCATCAAATCAAAATTTGAGAAAATGTGGTGTGATAAAGATTTAGAGGAAAAACGAAAATTAAGGTATTATAAGGATGTAATCAACCCTAATCTAGAAGATCAAAATTATCTCTTTGTTTTGACAACTGTAAAGAAAAAAATAAGCATTGCCAAGATAAGAATAAATTCTCACGAGCTCCATAGTGAAACTAGGCATTGGTCAATTCCTAAAATGCCTTGGGATGAAAGAGTGTGTCACTTTTGTGACACTAAGAAGGTTGAGGATGAAAAGCACTTTCTCTTATATTGTCCATCCTATACCCGAATTACTTCTCAATTTCAAAATATTTGTCACACTACCAACCTTCCTAACCCTTTAACTCAACAAAACTATGGTGACCTTGGAAAGCTTCTCTTAATGCTATTAAAGCACATAAACAAAATTATAAAGAATTGCAAGTAATTCCTTACCTTCTTAAGGTGTGATAGACCAATTCGGTCTCAGTGGATGTTAATCATCATCATCATCATATATTATTATATTTTTTGTTATATAGAATATATATTTGTTAGTTATATGATATATAATAAGTTAGTTATATAATATATATTTGTTAGTTGTTATATATATATATATAATTCCAAGTTACATTATATAAATTAAGGTGACTTCATTATCATTTTAATTAATGTGAAATTTAATTTTTTAAGGACTCGAAGTAGTGATAATATAAAATACTCAGTTTTTATAATTTTAAAAATATTTATCATATCTTGAGATGATATTACCAATAGTTTAATCAATGTGAGAGTTATATGTAGTTAAATATTTCCAAATAAAAATATGACACAGAATAATCTTTGACTTCTATAGATCCAACTCAACAATTATCGTCGACCTAATTTCTTGAAACTCTAGTGATTTTTGAATTTCAACTTATCAACAAAGGCTTTTTTTATGAGGTTCCTTTTATACCCCAATTTTTCTCTAATGAAGATTCTTATTATTATACTCTAATAATGAGGTGTCCACTCAGTAAACCTGTGACATAGCACGTGTGTTTGTGGGATATTAAAGAATACCTCTAATTCACTAGATATTGATAAATACTTCCCAAAATCCTTTTGTTGAACCTCCCTCCCAATACATCTTTCCAATAATTAAGAAAAACAAAATTTTACCTACCCTCCTCAACCCCCAAAATACCTACAATATATTGTCTCTATTTTTCACAATTTAAAACCCCCTTTATGAATTAACATTATAAGATATTATTCAACAAGGTGAAGTCCCCATGAGTCTAATACTTCTTTATTACTCTAAGGAGTCCTATACTATATTATAAGATCCAAAAATATTTGAATACAACGACACTTGGGTTATGCATGCATATAAATAAATCTCACAATCCTTAGCTAAATTCCCTACATCTTACTTAATTATGGAATCCATCTCTACTTGACTGAAATATTCTTGATTTGTTGCCATCATCTTTGATTTTAACAATGCGTTATGAGAAATAAAACTTTTTGTTTCTCCTTGATTTATAAATATTGAAAAATAATATTATTAATCTTACTTTATGTCTCCACTATAGTGGATTGATGCTCATCTTGGCAGTTGTTCACAACAATATGGATTTGATGAACTTTACCCAAATCACCCACTGTACTATGACTCTTCTCCTTACTAAATCCACTCTGTGCACACAAATGCTCTCTGTGAAAATGTGGTCCTACATATATCCAACACCTCCTCTTAGGAGGTTGGACATGACTTCCTAACTAGTAAAAGGTGGGTCTACTACTTTGTTAAATGTAACAAACCTTCTGTTACACCTAAGAAAAAGCAAAGCGCAAAAGGTAATTTCTTTTTTTATTAAGAAAATAACATTAACACATGATCACAACAATGCCTACTCAACAACATCATAAGAAAAAGAAGTATCAACTACTCATCATGGAATCACTAATGACACATTCAACGCATTAACGAAGGATAGCGACACATACACATAAACATCGTAGCAGGTTAACACATCTGATCCAGATTATTTTGAGAACGACATGAAGGAAGAAATATAACTGAGATATAACAATGAAATACAAAAAAATATAGAAGAGAACACAAAAATACAGTGAAACCCAACTTCTATTACTGAATAAGATAGAAAACCACTGTAGAACACAAACTGGAAAAATGGGATAGCTTATCTCTAAAAAGAAAGAGATGTTGGCTACACTTCATTCACAAGAAGCTTTACATCACACTCCATTGCATGCTTAAAGGGCCTCCTTCACCTCAAAATATATGAGAGAGTGAGAGGAGAACAATTCCCATGATGCATGTGGGATAAATTGGACTAAGTTTATAAAATTCTATAGGCATGTAAAATACTAGGACTTCCCGGGCGGTCACCCATCCCAGTACTACTCTAGCCCAAGCACGCTTAACTACAGATTTCTAATGGAATTTAGTGAATTATTGCTATGTTGTAGGCATGTACATAATACCAATACATGATGTCTGTAATTAACAAATTAAGATGACAATACATTCCATTCCCCACTAAAAGGGTGAATGTCATGATTCATCAAAACCATAGGCTCAAAATGGTGATTTAGTGCAAAAGGTGGATGGCCACTGAGATCCATCTGGATCATTCCTCCCCCCTTAGGAAGCAATGGTCCCCATTGCGTCAAGTTCCCTTTGGAGATGGGGAGAATTTTGCTAAATCTGAAGCTTGGTGTGTTGCTTGCCTTGCTGAAGAAGCTATCATGCTTAGCTTATTGAACGCGATCATGAACCTGTTGTTAGAGAGGTTAAATATGTTCAACCAATCTAGCTGCATGATCTACCTGAGTGTGCGAGGACTCTGTTGGTGAAGATGCAACATGAAGAGTATGAAGGGTTATGTTATAACCTTGCTTGACTGGGCAGTGTGGAGGCACCCCCGTAGGTGCAACAAGTACATCTCGATACTCTTCTATAATCTTGTTGATCTTCTTCTATTGGATAGAAAGGTCTTGGGCTAAGGATGCATTGGTTGTAGTGTCCTTATGTTCACCTTCTGATCAGATTGTGAAGAGGCTAAACTTTGCAGTATGAGAGATTACTTTGTGGCATTGTTTTGGTGGGACAATAGTTGAAACTACATATGGTATCTTGTATAGCTTCCCCCCCAGAGTAACAATGACGCTACAGGGTTGAGACTCATAAATAGCATGATGCCTCCAAATATATGGTTGGCCTAATAGAACATCACATAATTCTAGTGGGGAAACATCTCATAATATCTCATCCTTGAAGGGCTTGATGTCGTAGGATAGACGACATTGTTGGTTGACACAAAGATCTTGACCCTGGTGAAGCCACCCAATGTTGTATGGCTACAGGTGTGGTGTTGTTAGAAAATCCAACTTCTTGACAATCTCTACTGATATGATGTTCTTTTGGATTCCACTATCAACAATAAATTGAAGTGGGGTCCCCTTCACCCACATCTGTGAATGGAAGAGTTTCTCCCCCTCCTCAGGATTCTCTTCTTGTTGGATTGTTGTAGTTGCGACAGTAGCAATGGGTTCTACATCAATGGTTTGTTTCCTTTTATCATTTTCTGAATCAGGGTCCAATTCGGGGTTTGAATCTTTATCTTTGAGCTTGGCCACTAATGACTGTATTGAGAGACATTCATTAGTGTTATGCCAAGGGCTGTTGTGGAACTCACACCACTTTCCGGTGTCTTTCTTAGACTTCCTGTTACCATTCTTTCCTTGCATATGGAGCTGTCTCTCTTGAGGTTTTCCTTCCTTTCTCTATCCTTCATTATGTGAGTTAGAGTTTCCTTTTCCATGCTTCTCCCACTTACTTTGTTGCTTGAATTTCTACTCAATTTTGACTGCATATCGATAAGCAACTCCCAATGAGGAGATGTCCAAAAAATCCATCTTTGTTTGGATGTACCTGTGTAGACCACTGCGGTACTTCAAAACCAGGTGTCTCTCGGAATCTTTGATACCCAGCTTTGAGTGTAAGGTATGAAATATGTTGGTCTACTCTATCACCGTCTGATCTCTTTTCTGACACAGAGTTGTCCATCTCATGTATTGGTCATCATAGTTTTCGACAGGGTAGAACTCCTCCTTTAGGGCATCTACAAAGGTTTCCCAAGTGGGTTCTCTCCCATATAGTGTAGATTCATTTGTGGTGTACCTCTCCCAGTAACCTTACCACCAAGCTTTGACATGGGGAAGGGATTTAAGGAGTGAAAAGGTGATCTTTTCACTATCGAATTTTTTTTGGACAGAGTAATAACCTTCTAGCAGATTCAACCATTTTTCTAGATCATTTTCATCTATCTTGCCTTCAAATAAGGGGATATCAAAATTGACTTGTACCTTGAAGGGTGTCGCACTTGTGAAATGGATTCTTGTCAAAGATGCCTCAACTACCACCATCGGTAGTCTTCAAAGGATCTGAGTAAAGTTTTCCATCATCTCATTCCTCTGTCGCACGAGGGATTCCTCGAGCAATGTATTGAAAGGATCTCCTGCTTTTCCATCTCTCTTTTCTTTCGCCTTGGGAGGTCTCTTGTGCTGGAAAGAGCAGTTGCCCTCAAGCGAAACTAGCTCGAGACCCAACTCTCTATACCCTGACCTCGTCTGGGACCTTCTATGAGAAATGATAAGGAGCAGTCTTCTCTAATACCATTGATCCGAATTATTTTGAGAATGACATGAAAGCATAAATAAGACTGAGATATAACAATGAAATACACAAAAATATAGTGAAACCCAACTTCCATTACTGAATAAGATAGAAAACCAATGTAGAACACAAACTAGAAAAATGGGGTAGCTTATCTCTAAAAAGAAAGAGATGTTGGCTACGCTTCATTCACAAGAATCTTTACATCACACTCCATTTCATGCTTAAAGGGCCTCCTTCACCTCAATTATATACGAGAGAGTGAGAGGAGAACAATTCCCATGATGCATGTGGGATAAATTGGACTAAGTTTAAAAAATTCCATAGGCATGTAAAATACTAGGACTTCCTAGGTGGTCACCCATCCCAGTACTACTCTAGCATGAGTGCGCTTAACTATGGAGTTCTAATGGGATCCATAGCATTAACGCTATGTTGTAGGCATGTACATAAGACCATTACATGGTGTATGTAATTAACAAATGAAGATGACATTACATTCCATTCCCCACCAAAAGGGTGAATGTCATGGTTTATCAAAGCCACAGGCTCAAAATTTTGATTTAGTGGGAAAGGTGGATGGCCACCGAGATCCATCTGGATCAACATCATAGTTATCTTGAAACAAATTACAACAACATTCAATCAGATAATGAATATAAAATGACTACCTGCCCAACCTACCCTGCAAGGTTAGGACCTCCAGGACACATAAGCAATGCTCAATCCCAGGTTCCAATTGATTTTAAACATTTAAGGTCTCAAGGCTCGCGACTGTTCTGAGGAACAAGGAGGTGTCTACACCCCACTAACCCAATCAAGTCCAAAGTGACTATGCTAAATCAACAACATCAACGATAATCAATTTCATCAATCCTAAACCACAATTAAACATGGAGTGCGAGTAATCATTCAAATAACACATCATAGACCATATTAAATCCAAGGTGCAAAGCATTTATCAGTTATATTCGAGGCACAAATCACAATCACAATATGCAATTATCCATCATAATAAATTTTCATTTCGCGCCAGAAGACTAATATCTAAAACCATCATTCATGACATTAAATTCCATTCGTGTGAGAAGTCCAATACCTAAACATCATACATTACATTATAATTCAATGCGCGCAAGGATTCTAATTCCTCAACTAGTCATACATCACATTATTGAACTATGCGCGAACATTCTATTCCATGAATCCATCATTTACACATCAACAGTTTAAGACGCAATAGATATTGATTTTATTTTGCAAGACGCAAGAGAAAATAATTAATAAATCAATCATACTTCAATAATATTTAAAGGTGCAATAGTAACCAAATTCTAATCCAATCAGGAAACATCAATATTCAATGGTGCAATAGAAAACTAGTTATTAATCCATCATACATTAACAAATTTAATGGCGCAAGTAAAAATTGTTAAATCAACATATATTACAATATAATTTATTTCGCGTAAGATGACTAATGTTTACAATGAGAACCCATTTCATTATAATTTATTGTGCGCAAGATGTCTAAGGTCCACAAAAATTATTCAAACATTATATTTATGCATGCGATAAATCTATCATCTAGAACAACATCCTTTCATTACTTTTCCCTTTGCGCAAAAAGGGGTAGTTGGATCAATAATATTTAGGGAGTAAAAGTGTGCTTTTAGTTCTAAGGGTTGAGGGATAAACAATATATCAATCATGAAATCCAACAATCATTCGATATCTTACTTCAAGTAAGAATTTAGGGGTGGTAATGATAAAAAAAAAATTACTCCTTACGGGAGTCTCCTTGATAGAAATACTCCTTGAAATTTAGTCATTGAGTAAAATACCTCTAAAATGTTTGTTTCATGGTCCTTGATCTAATTTTACACGCTCCAAATTATTTAAATTGATGATGTGTTTATGGTTTCCCTATTTGATCAAAGGTTCATTATAAACATACAATTGCAGTGGGAGATGCTTCCTCTATGGAAATCATGAAGGAAATATGTAGAGTGAAAGAAACGATATTTTGAATGTATCAAAAGGATTAAACAGTTGCAAAGACCCTTTTGGATCATACCACAACAAAAACCAAAATCACTATACAATACTTCGCTTCATTAATGTCGCTACCACTAATAACAAAATATTGTTATTAGAATTACTCTTGTTATCATGATTACTAATTGATGAACAATAATTTATTCTTTTGATAACCTTATCGATGCATAAATGTTCAAGACTAATTTGTAACTTCAATCATTAATAAATCACCCTTACGATGACTATGATCAATTGAATATTTGGAGGAAGGTTAAAACTCATTTTAATAATTTTAACATTATAAAAACAATAGTCTACCATTACCCACCTAAATAGGTGTCAAGTGATTTATGTTGTTTCACGTCACTACACATTACTACCTATTCTCAGTCGGTCCATTACCTATGGGCCACATGTAGATCAAGATTAATAAGGAAAATTGACACATCTGGTGGAAAGAAGGCATCAACGAGAGTGCAAGTGAATTAACGATGAGATTAAGACATGGTAAGACTAGCAGGGAACTACAATGAGGCTTTACCAGATAGTGTGGAGTGTAATTAACTCAACAGTTAGACAACATGTCTTTTCCCTTTTCTCCTTGCTCAAATCTTCACTTTGAATGCTAAATTGTGTCTAAAATATCAATCTTATCATTCCATCATATAACACCAACAACGTCATAGATGGAACCCGCCCATTAGTACAATGTAAAATACACGCCTAACAGTATCTTATTCCCATCCCAAATTAGACATCACACCCATGGCGTTATTCGTCTTCTTAATAAACTAGAGAGGTAATGGTCGTGGTTAGCACACATTATTTATGAAATACATATTTTAGATTAATGCATGTCGTATTATCATACACACCATTTATATCTTAGGGATAGTAATAATATGCATAAATATTATTGCATTCCGGTATCCCTGAGCGCCGCCCCCTTTTTGTTCTAAAAACTTCAGGAAAAAGGATGAGAGACTGCACTCATACTCTCAACGGAGGAATACTGACGAAAGGAAATGGTCCTGGAATTCACTAATCTGGTTCTATCTTATCTACACTTTTGATGTAACTCAAGAACATAGTAAGACATGAGAAGAAATAGATTAAGTAACGCAGAGGATAAAAAAAAATGTTGAGCGATTGAATAGAGAGCTGGGTTTATACCAAGGGAAAATCAGCCACCCATCCAGAGGCAACAATAAATGATTCTCTGCGTCCAGGGCAGGGTTAAAATCCAATCCTAGATTAAAAAGCCACGCATAGAGAAAACGCCACAACAAATTCTCCCAGAATTTCATCAATAGGAGAAACCTTTGATCGTTTTTCTCTCAAAAAAGGCTTGGAGCTAGACATTGTAACGCAACACGAAAATCTCATAAATACATACCGGGATAAATATAGAAGTCAATTGGGTTTTTTGGCAGTCATCGAGAGTTTTTTTCGGTAATTACATGAATGACCAGCAACATGCAAGTATAATCCAACAGATTGGAAAGGGAAATCAATGAACAAGAAAAAGGGCAATGCTAGGATTTACCTTCTTAACATGCAACTATCAAGGGATTGCGATAAGAAATAAAAACTATGCAATCATAATTAAATATTATTACCATTAAATCCATTGTGAAAGCAGTCAACATCAAAGTTGCGGAAAAAATAAACCTACACATGTGATCAATATATTATAATTCAACTTAATGAGATTACCATAACTGAAGGCGAGAAGTCGATGATGATCGCCCACGCTTACGATCCATCCCACTCCCTGCTTGCTAACCGTGAATACCTCACCGATACCTCCCAACCAATGCTAGGGGTACTCTTCTTCCCCCTTATCCCCTCAAGCCGCAAAGGGGCTACGCACAACACAACCAAAAAACTCTAGCTTCCATCTCGCCTCGCAAGGTCGAGCTACCATTCTCTCTCTTGAGTTGGGTATCCCAACTCTCACAAGTAAAATCAATCAAATAAATTTCGGCAACATAACTTTACGCATACTGGTCATCCTATTCCTCTTCTCCTCCATTACTTTTATAGAATGTTTTCTTAGTGGCCACTTGCCAATTGCATGTTTAATTAGTTTTACTAAAAATTAATTAGGAAATACTCTCCCCCGTACACTTGCCACGCGTTCCCTTAATTGCACCAAAAATTCACTTATTTAATTTTATTAAATGTCAATTTCCCTCACATCTTCTAAAAAAACTCCTTAAATCCCTCCTTGTTGTCTTTTATTCCTTTAATCCTAATTTATGACTAACACCTTTCTAAATCCGTGTGAGTTAAACACGGGATTCTTCTCTAGTTAACTAGACTCTAGATTCCTCTCTATGCTTAGACATTCATTTTTATGTTCATTTCCTTTCTTATCTTAATTTCCAATTTAGTATTTCTTGCACATAATCATATAATTAATCTTTAAATAAAATATTTCTCTTTTAATTCTTAACTTGATTTTTCTTCACCCCCCCCCTTTATTAATTTATTATTTAGTTTTTAGTCTTCTTACCCTATTTAAACCTAGGTTTAATTTTTAAACTAGGATTACAAATTTTAAGGGGATTTTATAATTAATAAAAATTACTCATTTAATAATTATTTAAGTCTGACCATGTCTAAACAATTATTGTTTTCTAGGCACCTAGGTTCATTGACTCTCCTTTATTTAAAATTCGCGGCGTGCCCTTCAAGACACACTCTGTGCTCCAAGGGTGCCACTCACCTTTAATAATGTTTTATTTATGTGATGTGCTCTTCAAGACACACTACGTGCTCCAAGGGTGTCACTCGCCTTTGACTGATTTTGGTAGTTGTCCAACCCTTGGAGTCAATATTGCATCAAGCGACCTTGTGAGAGAGTAAGGGCCTATAAGGAATAAGGACCCTATCTTATTGCGCGCCCCTTAGAATCTTCGTGAGAAACTGTCTCAGTTTTCCCTCATGGAATCGTGGATCTCTTGAACTAGGTAATCGTTAACCTACAATTCGAGCCACGACGGGAGTGCTAGTAGGTTGTGGCAGGGTTTTTGCCACACCTCTCCCTCAATATTTGGTTGTTGTTCATGGCCCCTTTACTCCTTATGTGAGTCTTATTAGAAATAAATCTTCAACCTACATCCATCAATGAAACACTATCAACGATCCATAAACAACATCATAATATACTCGATCATATATCACACATGCATAAATAGAAATACCCAAACCATATACAATCCACTCCCTGACTCGATCCAGAGTCCAAGGAGGTCTATTGATGCCATCGACATCCTCAATTTGTCGAGTGTCCTGCACACTCTAGAGAAACTCATCAATAACACCTATATATACATAGATATCAAATAACATAACATCATAATCCAACAACATCATCATCTAAATCCATAAGAGAAACAAACAACCATATACAAAACCGGATCACTTGCACACAAGTGTCCTCAAAGAATAAGTCAAATCATGTGCATGCAAGAGCGGGATGTTACATACACTCCCTCTTGGTTTAAACTTCATCCCAAAGTTTCACAGTATATGTGCAGTAATAAAGTATCTTGCAAGATCTAAATTTCTAACTATCAAACAAAAATGGAAATTGTTGGCACATATCATATGTGTCCTCCCAGGTAGCTGAGTGTGGACTATAATTGTCCAACTGGACCTTGAATTGATCGATTGTTCGACATCATAGTTGTCAAATGAGGTGGTCCAGAATGTGGATTGTCTCTACCATGAGTACACCCTCATCAAACACCTGCAAGGAACTCATGTTAATCACATGCGTAGGATCACTAACATAATGTCGCAAAACAGATACAGATAAACATCATGCATAAGCCTCCAAGAATGAGGCAAGGCTAGTTGATAGGCCATAGGTTCCTTCCTTGCACAACTTCAAAAGATCCCACTACCTAGGAGAGGATTTAGCACTCCTTTCGAACTTAATCGAACTCTGGTCGCCAACTTCATAGTCACGGTCAACACGATGCACACCAACATAACTCTTATGTCGATCTTGCGCTTCTTTAATCCTTTGTCTTATTGTTTTCATTTTCTCTTTGATTTCTTGGATCGCTCCTGGTCCTACAAGGACCCTATCCTTAATTCGATCCCAACTCAAAGGCGTTTGACACGGTCGCCCGTAAAGAAATTCAAATGGCGCCATCTTAATTGTTGATTAAGGTTGGTTGTCATTGATGTCAACCCTTGAAGAAAGGATTGTAGCATAAATGTTTGGGTAATGGACCCAAGATTGTTTGATGTAAATATGACTCATTTTTATTTTTTCATGGTTGATAAGAAGTAAATATGGATGAACTCCAAAGTGGTCCCCTTATGGTGAAAGCCCTCAGGGGAAGATGCTTTGCAGAGTAAGAGAACCCATGCTTAATTGTAGAATAATGAGATGAAGGACAATGAATTTGTTAGGGAAACTATCCTACATGGATATTTCTTTTCATGCCATTTCTGGTGGTATGTATAATTTCACATAACTCCTCATGGTTTGAGAGTTATGGCCTTACGAAGTTGGAGGACCCTCATATGTCATCTAGAAACCCCAAAAGGTCAAAGTAGTCAAAGTGGTTTAAAAGATTTTAAAAGGTAAATAATAAAGTGAAGTGATGAGTGTATTATAATTTAAAGTGAATACAAAATAAATTATTTCAATAATAAATTTAATGGAGAAATTAGAAGTGGGTTAACCCTAAAATAAAGAAAGTGGGCCAAGTGACCTAGAAGATGTTTTTAAGGAAGCTACTTGGAGAGTATAAATAAGAGGCAAAGTTCTCTCATTTTAATCACACTTGAGCATATTGAATATCTATAGGTTTCTAAGGTAACCAAGGATATCTAAGCTGATTTTTTGAGGGAAGGTGAAGAAAAGAAGGCCGAAATGCAAGGAAGGATAAATTCTTTTGATGGTGCTTTCTAAGGTATGTTATTTACAGGTCATCTCACCATTTTTGCTATAATTTTTTTTATATAATGATTCAGACCGTTAAATTGATATGCCATTTAGAAAAAATACCTAAGTATCTGTGGTAAAATATTCAACTTGTGAGTCATTGTATTTTGGGAGTTACACTCCATGGAAAATAGGGTTTGTGGCTAGTCCTGAAACTAGTCAAAAACAGGTGTTTCGGGTAAAAACGTCATAACTTCTTCATAAAAGATCCAAATTCAGTGAGACAATTTTTTTTGGTTATAGTACAGTATGTAGTATTCTTTGTAACAGTTTCAGATTAATTCAACAAATATTTTTTGTGAGGCACGCTCTACAAGGCCACTCTCTAGAATAAGCCAGAATTCAACAAGGTATGCCATTTTTGCTATAACTCATTTTCTAAGAGGTTCCAAGTAGTGAAACCTAGAGGAATTGCATAAAACACATTGAAGAACATTGTGTATCCATTTTATATCTTTATACATTACATTTTCAAAGTTATGATTACTTCAAGTTATGGTTGTTGACTAATCCAAAACTAGGCATGTGAGACTAAAGAAAATTTTGATGAAAATGCTAGTCTCTTGTTGTTAAAGTTAAGGAAGGTTTGTAGGAATGTGATCATATACACCATGTCTATTACAGAGCTACAAATCATATTTGAATGATGAAATTGATGAGGGATTTTCGTTGAGGTACATGTTGAGTACACAGTTGAGACAAGTAGTTGATGAGTTGGCACGTACATGAGGTGTATAGTTGATTATGTTGGTACATATTGATGAGTCATAGTTGATGAGTAGTTGGCACATGATTGGTACATACTTGGTACATGGTTGGATGCACTTGTTTATGGTACAAGTTGATTACAGGTTGTTTGGTACAGGTTGGTGCATGGTTGATGCACTTGTTTATGGTACAGGTTGAGGTACAGGTTGATGCATGGTTCAGATTTATTGGTATAGGTTTATAGCAGTATATATCACAGTGATAGTGTGACAATGGTTCCATCATTCTACTTCTACTTCAGGGTGGCAGGATGGGGCAAGGACAGGTGGTTGTAGCCACCTTTCGGTTGTAGCCAGAGAACATAGGGGGTTGTAGCCTCCTTCTGGTTGTAGCCAGAGAATTGGGGAGTTGGAGCTTCCCTCAGTTTGTAGCTTGAAAAACTAGGGGGTTGGAGCCTCCTTCCAGTTGTAGCTAGAAAACAAAGGAAATTGGTGCTTCCAAAGAATGTAATTCTTCAAGACATATAAGAAAAATCATTCTGTGGTTTTCTCTCGATTTGGGTTTCCACGTAAAACACTGGTGTATTGCGTATGTATGTGATTGTTTATTTCTTACTGCTCATTATTGGATAATAATTCTACATTGATATAACATTTGAAGAAAAATTATTATAATTACGCTATTACTGATTCAACCCCCCTCTCAATAATCCAACAATTGGCATCAGAGCAGGTTCCTTTAGAAATCAGTTTAACCACTGAAAGGTAGATCATGGAGAGTACCAACTCGTATAAAAATGGAATACCATAGTTTGATGGATAGAAGTATGCTTTTTGGAGCATAAGGATGAAAACATATATACAGGCACATGGATTTCAAGTTTGGCAATCAATTGTAGATGGATATACAACACTAGCAGTTCCACTAATAAATGACAAAGCAGTGAAACTTAGTGAAAATAATTCCAAAGCCAAAAATGCACTTTTGAATGGTCTCAGTGATACAGTATTCACCAAAGTTGCATATTGTAAATCTGCTAAAGAGATTTGGGGCAAGCTTCGAAATATTTATGAAGGAGATTCAAAAGTCAAAGAAACAAAGTTTCAAACTTATAGAGGTTAGTTCGAACAACTAAAAATGAAGGAAGATGAAGATATCGTAGCCTACTTCTTACGAGTCGATGAAACAGTGAATGAAATCATAGGATTGGGAGAAGAAATCAAAGAATCTGTAATTGTTCAAAAGGTACTAAAATCTCTTCCTATGAGATTCAACCCTAAGATATCAGCACTAGAAGAAAGATCAGATCTAAACTCAATAAGCATGGATGAACTACATGGAATCTTCACAGCATATGAGATGAGAAATGAACAGGAAAATCTAGATGTAAAAGAAGCAGCTTTCAAAGCATCCAAAAGATCAAAGTAAAAGAAAAAGGAACAAGAAGAATATAGAAGCAGCAACGACGTCTTGGAAAATGATAAAGAAGTGGCCAACTTCATCAAAAGACTGAACAAGGGAACCAACGGTAGGTATAGAGGTAAGATTACTTTAATTTATTTTAATTGTGACGGTATTGGTCATTTTTCTAACAAATTTCCTCATAAGAAAAAGAGAAATGATGAAGGAAGACAAACATATAAAGGTAAAAGAACTACAAAGAAAGTTTTCGAGAAAAACTTTTGCACCAAAGAAGACATCTCATCATCAGATGAAGATGAAGTTAGTGACAGTGACACAGGGAGAGTTCTATTCATGGCAGTAGAAGACTTTGATAAAGAAGACTCCGAAGAAGAATATGAAGAAGAAATTGAAGAGGCAGAAGTTGAATTCTGAGAAGAATTAATGAGTGCCATAGAAGTTATCAGAAGAGAAAAGAAGAAAAACAAGAAACTACAAGCAGAACTAGATAAGAAAAAAAACACTCAAGAACTAGAAAAAATGATCACAAAATTGAAGGTTCAGATAGAAGAACATAAAAGAATTGAAGAAACACTCAAAGAACAACTAGAAGGAAAGGGCATGATCATTGGAAACCTAGAAGTAGAGATTGTCACACTAAGAAAGGATATTCAAAAGAAAAATATGCAGAATAGCTCAAAAGTTCTAGATGACATTATCAGCAGTCAAAAATCTCATATTGACAAGTCCAGATTTGGATACAATCAGACAGAAAATGGATCAAGCTCCAAAACAACAAAGCAAGAAACAAATCCAAAAAGCTATGAAAAAACAATCAAAGGGGATAAAAATATATATAAAGAAGATTACAGGGACACTCCTCCACTGAGAAGATTTAGATTTCAGAATCAACAACAAATAGACAGGCCTCAAGAAGAAGAAGGATTCGTAAGAGCACCTCCTTTCAAAATATCTTCAACTACAAGGTATCAAACTATATTTTTTGGTTTATGTTATGCATGTAATAATTTTGGACATAAAGTTGTAAATTGGAGAGATAACAACAAGAACAATAACTACTTTGAGAACCATACACAAAGTGGTTATTCAAGAAGACCTAGTGAAACACAGAGACGAAGTTACAACAGATTTGAATCTTTGAACACTAAACTGGAATGTTACAAATGTAACAATTTTGGACACATGGAAAAAAATTGCAAAATGACAGTCCCTCCTAAAGAACCTCAACAAAGTCACAAACAAGAACCTCAGAAAACAACATGGATAAAAAAGCAAGATCAGTATAGTAATGAATAATGCACAGTCGCTCTACAAGCTAAACAGAAGAAACGTGGTTGGTATGTTGAAAGTGGATGTTCAAAACACTTGACAGGTGATAGAGACAAGTTTCTTACATTACAAAAGGAAAGAGATGGATCAGTCTCCTTCAGAAATGATGATTCAACCAAAATCATTGGAAAATGCACAGTTTGAATTAGGAACAAGAATGAAAAGGCAGAAAATGTTCTACTAGTAGAATATATGAAACATAATCTTTTAAGTGTGAGTCAAATGTGTGACCAAGATAATAAAGTTACTTTCGATTCACAAAAGTGTGAGATAAGAAAAGAAGGTTCAAGGAAATTGGTCGCTACAGCTGCAAGAACTTCAAGCAACATATATGTGTTAAGCGAAATTGGAAATGAAAAGTGTTGTCTAGGAAAGGAAAATGAAAGTTGGCTATGGCATAGAAGAATGGGTCACATGCATTTTGATAACCTTGTCAAAGTCAACAAAAGAGAAGTAGTCAGAGAAATTTCCCAGATCACAAAAACCAACCAACACTTTATGCAAGCATTGCCAACAAGGAAAGAAAACAAAGACCAGGTTCAAATCAAAGGAATATTCAACAACAAAACCACTAGAAATTGTGCATGTTGATCTAGTTGGACCAACTACAACAAAAGGCTTAAAAGGTGAGAGATACTTTATGTTATTAGTTGATGATTATACAAGAATGACTGCAGTTTGCTTTCTCAAGAACAAGTCAGAAGCTTTTGAAAACTTCAAGATCTACAAGGAAATGGTTGAAAATGAGATGGATTCAAGAATCAAATGCTTAAGATCGGATAATGAAGGATAATTCACCTCAAATGAATTTATGGACTACTGCAACAATCATGGAATAAAAAGACAATTCTCCGTCGCTAGGACACCTGAACAAAATGGAGTTGTTGAAAGAAATAACAGGACAGTACAAGAAATGGCTCGAACAATGATAATGGATTCAAAGTTGACATATATTTTTTGGACATAGGCAATGCAAACAACAATTCACATTCAAAACAGAGTAATGCTCATAAACAACACCGATAAAACTCCCTACGAGATATGGAAAGGAAGACCAACAAATGTGAAGCACTTAAGAGTTTTTGGAAGCAAATGCTACATCAAAAGAGAATATGGAGAATGGGAAAGTTTGACTCTTGTGTGGACAAAGGAATACTTGTTGGTTACTCAAGTACAAGGAAAGCATACAAGTGTTACATTATAAGATGAAACAAAGTTGTGGAAAGCATCAACGTAACAATTGATGAAATAGGCAGACCAGAATCAAAGAAAGAAGAAAACAAATCAATGGAACAACTTTTCGAAGAAGAAGATGAAAAATAAGTAGAAGATGAAGATGAATATGAAGAGAATCCGATAGACGCAAAAGAACAAGTTCAACAAGTATCTCCAAAGACACCTAACAAACGAGTACATAAGAATCATCCTTCAGATCAGATTATTGGAAACAAAGATGCAGGAGTTGAGACTAGAAGAAAAATCTGTTCACCAGAACAAACACACCTAGCACTCTTATCGAACCAAACTGTTTTGAAAAAGACAACAAGGATGAATTTTGGAATAAGGCCATGGATGAAGAATTGGATCAAATAGAGAAAAATGACACTTGGGAATTGGTTCCAAGACCAAAGAATAAGAATGTGATCGACACAAAATGGGTTTTCAGGAATAAATTGAATGAAGATGGACAGGTTACAAGGAACAAAGCTAGATTGGTATGTAAAGGATATGCACAGATTGAAGGAATCGAATTTGAAAAGACATTTTCCCCAGTTGCTAGAATGGAAGCAATCCATTTTCTTTTAGGTTATGCATGCTCCAAAAATGTTAAAGTATATCAGATGGACATAAAATCGGCTTTTCTAAATGGGGAACTTGAAGAAGAAGTCTACATTGAACAACCATAAGGATTTTAGTTGTCAGAGAAGATAGACTATGTGTGTAAATTAAATAAGGCCTTGTATGGTTTAAAACAGGATTCTAGAGCATGGTACTCCAAACTGGATAAGTATCTGCAGCAGGCAGGGTTCAGAAAATGAAGTGTAGACAACAACCTCTACATCAAGGTAAGTCAAGGTAATATTTTATTAATTGAAGTTTATGTTGATGATATTATTTTTGGTAGTGATGATGACAGGTTAA